>VYXD01016277.1:743372-834832 GCA_013397195.1 Hylia prasina
GGTGTTAATTGTGCACATGCTGAGTTCTTGGTTACCTAAAATCAGGTATCTTGTTTAATTTTCCTAAACTGGAAGCAGCTGCAATTGAGATACACCCCCATTTTCCACACTCTGAAAATGAAACACATGCCAGCTACACTCACACTTCCTACATTACAGACATCTGTCCAGCAGGAGCTACCAGCTAAATCTCTTCATGCTGCCCAGCAAACAGCTGTCAGTTGGCAGCGATTTCTGACTGCTGCCAACTTGGGATGAATTAGAAATGATGGCCTGGAGGCACAATGCTTTGTATACCACTGCAAACACCTTAAACCATCTCATTCTTTTGTTTCTGTTGTTTCAGTTGCAGTGCCACTTGATGAAATGAATTTTAAAAAGTCAGGAGCAGCAATATATGAAAGATAAAAGCCAGGAAAAACCCTCCCACATGTCTTGTTATCACACCACTGAGTGCTTGAGCCACTTGGGAAACACTCAGGTGTTGACGTGTGTTCACACTGATCTGCTTGCAGACTATTTTTAATAGGCTTTTGGAGCGAAGCTTTGAGGAGTTTTGCTCTTGCATATCTAATAATTTTCTAGCATAAAAGGAAAAGGAATGAAAAGATGTCTGCAAAGAAAGCAAGAACGTCAAAACAGCAACCAATTCACTTGAAAATTAACCTTATGCACTACCCTTCATCTCCAGCTCCTTCACTACACCTCTCTTTATTCCCCCAAGGGGAAGTGAGAGGATTAAAAGTCTCAAAGGTGAAGTAACTTGAACTTTGATTCATTGCGAGAAAGGCCCAGATTGCTGTAACAAAAAATATGAGAATACCCAGAGATAAAGAGAAAATTCACTACCTATATGAAAATACTGCAATGAGAGAATATCTCAAAAGGAGACTAAGGACTTCAAGTGATGACATGACTAAAAATAGAAGAATTGAGAAAAACTGGCACTGGGTTGCTGCAGAAGTTCCAGAGCCGAGGAAGAAAAAGCCTGGGCCTAACAAAGGAAGCAGAAGTTTAAAAAAAAAAAAAAATCAAATCTGTCTCTTCAAACTTTGTTCATTTATTTAACTGTCTTTTCAATCTTTAAGGGTTACATTTTCCATAAATCCTTTCAGCATTTTAGATTTTATTTTACCTTTGCAGTATTAGCCTTCTCTGCATTTTCTTTAGAGAGAATAATATTGAGAGGTCAAAACTGGCAACAGAATTTTCTCATTAAAGCCTGTAGGGCAACACTAAATCTGTTGCTCTGGACCACAGTGCTACAAATACTCGTAAAAGGTTAGGTGTTCATCACAAAAAGCTTTGGGTTTTTACTTAATACTGTTAGAGTAAACCCCATAAAGTACACAGTGGTGTATGTCAGTTCAGCTGTAATGGAACTCAAATTGTGATTCATGTGTATGGATTGCTTGTCGCATTTGAAATATTAAAGCTCATCTTCTAGTGGTCTTTGGAGATGACAAAAATACATGATTTATGCTTCTCTCTAGGCTGGTGAAGTAGTTTGTTTTTCTTTTTCAAAGGTATACTTATGGTCTTTCAAATGAGACTTGACACAGCATAATTATCACACACATATCACCAGCTTCCATCTGCATCAGCTCACACTTTGCAACAACAGAGGCATTTGCGCTCCAGCCTTCAGCAAGGACTGGTGTGTTAGAGGGTGGGCTGGCCTGGGAAGGGACTGGTACCCTACTGGGTTCAAGTGTCTCCTCAGCAACAAGTGAGACAGGGTTCATTATCAGCACAGAGCTCTCCCTACAGCATCACTTACACACCCTACGGCTCATTAGCTGCCATCACTACTCCTCGCTGCAATAAATAGTGCATGTGAACTCAGAGGCAATAATAATAAAAGAGAATACCTTTCCCTGGTTGTGCCAGCACACTCAGCAATGCTGGGAGTACACTGGGATAAAACACAAGGGAAGGAGCTCAGTGGAGCTACCTGCTCAGCACCTGACATACCACCAATACACCTCATACCAACTGACCAAAAGAGGTGGTAGGGGAAGACAAGACAAATGGTTTTCAACTCATGGCCAAGGAAAGAGGTTTTCTCATCTGCAAATGTACTTTACGAACTGTCCAAACCACTTAACTCTTTTCATGCCTGCCTTAGAATCCCATTACTAAATATCTGTGATGTTTAAAGATGACAATGAGACACCAGATCTCAGCTAGAGCACCTCTTTATTGTTTGTCCTCTCCAGGAAGTCACATCAAACCAAAAATAATTTCAGCAGTAAAGAAGGCACAATACCTATTAATGACAATGGAGTTTTGTCCATTCAGCCCAAGGCAAAATGGACCTATTGCTTTTTAAACTGTTAGTCCTGTAATAACCAAGAGGAAACAATCTTGAAACAAAGCACTCTCTGCCTCTGGAATTGTACACCACTCTTTCATGCACTTAACAATAATCCCTTTACACATTAGGACTGTCATCACCTGCTGCTTGAGGCTTCATTTTCAGTTTAACTACTGAAAGACAGTAAGATAAAAACCCAAACAAAATGAAGCAAACTATGAAATGTTCCAGAGCACTAACAAATGATGTATTTTTATCAGAATCAATTTCTCTATTTGCAACTGTCTCCCCGTTACTCACTTTACAGCTGGGAACTACACTTTACCAAACCAAATTAGAATTTTTGAGAACTCTCAGAGTAGGGAAGCAAAGGCAGAAAATCAAAAAATGGGGGGGGGGGAGGGGGGGAGGGAACCTCCCCAGCTTTGCAGAAAGCTCTGGTGTCTAATTCATGTTTATTAATATAGAGGAGGATTCCCTCCTCTCTTTTTATTCAGGTCAGTACTATGCATTGACTTGAACTGTACTAGACCCTGGTCTACATAATCAGGATTTTTAAAAACCTGAAATCAAACAGTGTTACTATTTAAGTAATGTCAAATCTTAAAGTATATTCACGAGCTGATGGAATCATATCAATGAAGTTTCCAAAAGAGCAGAGCACAGCAGTAGTGGAGCGTGAGACAGGTCCTAAAATTTCAGCTACCTTATGCTTATGCAAAAATGAGCACATCCCATTTTCACTCCACTCATTTTATTTACCTGCTCTCCAAATTCTCCCTGTTTCTGTCCTCTCCTGCTCTTATCTCCTTTCCACTGTAAAACTCACTTGACTTCAGCTCCACTTGCCTTTCTATTTTTCCTTTTTACCGTCCCACTGCCTGTCTTCTTTCTCATACATCTCATGCATCTAACACACCCCACACCTGCTTTTTACCTTTACCTGGTTTCTCAAATTGTGCACCAGAACCCTCAGGGAGCCATAAAGCACTAAACACAGCAGTAAGCAATTCCCCATGAGCTGGCAGCAGCTCAGCCTCCCCCAGTTGCCTAAGAGACTAATTACTGGCAGCAAATGTTTAGGCTAGCCTTAAAACTGTTTACCAGCTTCCTTGGTAGCAATTCACCTCCTCCAAGGCAGGGCAGCAGCACAACTCTGCCTTGGAGATGGAGCTACTGCCCATTCAAAGGCAGGGGAAGAGCCCAAAACAAGAGCAGATAAGCCAAAGAAAAAAGCTCCCCTTCAACAAGGCTGAGAAATATTACCCTAATGCCATTAAGTAACTAACTAGTGAAAAATGCCTTCATAAATTAGGGCTGGTGTAGCATCACCTTGGAATCCAAAGGCAATAAAATAACTATCAATATAATAATATCAGGAAGTATTATCACTTTGACTTTTAGAGCATCATTAAAATGGTGCAGCCTCTTCCTCTGGGCACAGCATAAAAGTGCTTTACATTGATATACCCACTTTATGGTCAGGACAAGAGTATCAATATTCCAAATCTGCTTTCTGCCTATTTAGCTGCCCCTCTAGGGATGGAAACGGTACAACTACCAGGTTAAACAACTAAACAAAATAAATATTTTAAAGCACACATTCACATGCAAATCACACTCGAACAGTCATACTTTCCAGTGCAGACCAGCCCCAAACAACGGCAAATAAACAGTACAGAAAACAGAAATTAAACAGTACAGAAAACATTCCTGAGAAGGACAAAAATAAAAATTCATGTGAAGGTACCTTCCTGGTCTTTATTTCATCAGGATTTGCCATAACCCAAGGCATAAGCTTAAATACTTTTACCACTCACACTCAAGGAAGCAACTGATTATTGCCAAAAAGAGATCACAATATTTTGCTACCTGTTTCTCAGCTACAGTAGTAGACTGCCTGGGAACATGATTGTTTCCTAAAATCCCTCCTAGTGAAGCCTTAGATGTTAAAATATTGCCTAGGTACAATACAATACCATTCTCCATCCTTGTTGTTCCTTACAGTAATACACAAGTCATTAGCCTCTTTACTTCAGATTATGATTTTTTGCTGAAAAAAAGATGAAAATTAAGAAAAAATAATTGATTTCCATAGCCTGAATCTCCAGTAATTTGACCAACTCCCTGACTCTCTGGAGTCACAGAATTTCATCAATAGTCTTTTTTGGTCATCATTCCTCAAAACAACAGAATCCTATCTTGAAAGGTAGCACTCAGCTCTTTAAATCTTGCTGTTCAGACTATCTAGTGTCCCTCTCTGCAAGAAGTTTTTCATGGTATTATGCCACTAAATTCTGCTTCTCTCTAAGGAAAACTGAAAATTTGCAGTTCCTTTGTGCTTTCTATCATTACACTGGCAAATTTTGTGCACTGGTTTGGTGGGATGGTCCCTAAGAACCTTGAGATCTCCTAGGATAAAACCAGTTTATTTAAACTGAAGTTTTCCTAAAAGATCATTTCAATTAGCTCAAAAGCTACCATTGATGTGCTCAAGTTAAAGAAAATCTAAGTAATGTGGTGTTGTTTTTAACAGAAAGCTGTTTTCTTAACCCTAAGTGCATTCATTTGATAAATACATTAATAGAAAATGTTCACAGAATTATTACTTTTTAAAAAATGTTTGCAGCTTCAGCTCTTACGGATGGTTGATAACTTATTCATAAGGTGTCTCTGACAGTTGCAAATAAGTTACTTTAAAAAATATGCAGCCAGAATTTGCATATGATATCACAGCTTAAGAGAATGCAGATTAAAAATAATCACAGAAAGCAGAATGAAGCATTTGGGGAAACAGGTTTTGGCTAACAGCAGCAGCTCAGTCATTTGCTCCAACATGCCAAAGCAACTAGGAAAAACAAGTCAAAATTCTGCTTGTACTGCTGTAGCAGCTGCTATGATGTTTCGAAGTAACTGAAGTTTAAAAAGATTGCTTTATCCGGGATTACTCAAGCCTTTTAATTTTTTCCTTCTAATTATTCTTTGAAACTATACTGATATTTCTATTTAGAATGCACAGCAGCAGAACAGGCTGCTAAGGAGTGTGCCTGAGTGGGTGTAAGGATTTTTCTTTAAAGACGCTGCTGAATTTGCTCTTCCCCTAGTGGCTTAGAAGAGGCCACGTTAACAAGCAAGCTCCTTCTCATTTTGGGAGTGTGCCTGGGCACCAGAATTCAGGGCTTTTACCCAAATCAGTGCCACCTCCCCTGCTACTCCCTGCCCCTTGGACTCCATAAAGGCAGATCATAGCCTTTGAGGACACTCTGTTGTAAGGGATTTGTGGATTCTGAGGAACATTCATTACATCCTCTCATGGACACTATGGCAAAGAGGTGCTTTGACACCCCCAGGTATTTTAACAAGCTCAGGAATACCAGCAGCTACTCGAAGTAAGAATCCTGTATCTCAGGGGAATGACCTGGTGTCCTTCAGAAAGGAAAGAAGAAGACGACGATGACGACTGCTGCCTCTTGAACTGTATTAAGTGCTCTGAAAAGAGCAAGATGTAGTGGCAGATGGCCTGGGAGAAATACTGAGAAACTGCTTCATTCTAAGGCTTCAAACTGACAGAGGGTGGGTTTAGATTAGACATTGGGAAGAAATTCTTTCACATGAGGGTGGCGAAGCAAGAGTAGAACGCCCAGGGGAGCTGTGGTGTCCCATCCCTGAAAGTGTTCTCTTGCAAGGTGTTCTTTCCCATGGCAGGGGGGTTGGAAATAGGTGTTCTCTAAGGCCCCTTCCAACTCAAACCATTCTGTGACTCTGAATCAAAATCTGCTGATTATAACCAGACCACCTGAACTAAAATGGAGGTAATCCCATACAAACTGGTGCTGGCCCTCCAGGAGTTGTTGGGTGTCAGAAATTTGCAGGAGCAAGCCTAGAACAGAAGAAGCTGTTTGCTCTTTGTGGAGTGAAAACACAGGGGTTACAGATCTATTTCTCTGTTCTCCCCCAGAGAACAGCACTACACTATAAACCAGCAGAGATCTGTGCTCTCCTTATCCACAGTCGGAGCAATATTGCCAAGGACTCTCCAGCAGGTAACACCTAAATTCAGTGAAAGGTAAGAGAGAAGCTCAGAAAAAAAATGCCATTCAAATATAAGACATTTTGAAAGCTTTTCTTATGATAATATGAAATTAGAAATAAACCCATGTAGCTGTAAGTCCCATAATGATGTTAGCTTGGTTTTCAATATAAATTTTATCTTAAAAACAGCTCCAAAATTGCTGTTCTTTTTATTATTTTTATAAAAGACGTCGTTTTTAATATTTTGTTGAATAAATTCTTTCATCCATCAGCCATACTTTTTCAAAGTTAGTAAATAATCATACTTGTACGTGTTATCTTTTTCAGAAGAGAAGTTTTCCTAAAGTTTCTCTCCAAGTGTTAATTTAGGAATAAATAAACGTTTCTACAGATGTGGAAAGTAAAATGTTGCTTTTCCTAAGGTTCATCCTTGTAGATATAATAAATGCTTGTATAGGTGTAGCGACATGTAGCCAATAAAGAAAATATTGTTTAAATTCACCACAATAATCCTGGTTGGCAGTGCAACAGAAATTAAACAGTACAGAAAACATCAAAAACCACAGGCTTTTCCAGTTCTCCATCAGGTAATGGTGTACATTTTTCCTGAAAGCAGGAGATGTTTTGGGAATCTCCCAGCTTTTAGGAAAAGATAGTGGGGGGAAAAAAGGCTTTTCACAAGGCGTATGTGGGACAATTTTTTTCTGCCAAATACAGTTTGATGAGCCAAAGAGTAAATTGTGAGCTATCCTGTCACAGTCTCCCAGCACAGCACATCTCCAGGCAACTGCAAGCTTTGTAGTTTGGGATCAGCTTTGACACTGAAACCCCAAGGAACGACAAGGGTCTGATCTGAACATGTTCCCTCACAAATCCATACAGACCAACAAATCTGTGAATATCTGTGAAACCCGTTCCCTTTCAGAAGTGGTGCCCACCAGTGCAGCACAATTTGCTTCTCTGGGGCACAGAGGGACCTAACTGCTTTCCCCTGGCTAGAACCCAGGATAGAAATCTCACCAAATTACAACAGGGAAAGAAGTGGGAAGAGTTATATGTAATAAATCTAACTGGACTACTCTCCCTTAGTAGTACTCTCCATTAGTACCACTCTTTCACCCATTTTTCTTCTTCAAAGGCTCTTAATGCACAAGAATTCATTCTAAATCTAACTACTTCATGCTTAGCTGTAAGAGTTACCATCTCATAAGTCCACCACAAATAAAAGGTTATGCTGCTATTGCTCACAAATATATTACTGCCCATTAGAAAACAAAGCAAAATAATCACCTCATTCTCAGGAAAACAGCTCTGTTCCCTAGAATGACTGCTCCTGCTTTACTACATAAATGTACTCCCAAAGCCAGGCTCGCTTTGGCTTTGATTTCTCTTATGAAAGAGACTCCAGGATCTCAGCAAGCACTGATGAAATAAATTCTGCTGTCCAAAAAGGAAGGCAGGATTTCTGTAACAAATTCACCTCCTTGTTTATTGTTACTTTTTCATCTTTCCAAACACTCTGAGAGATACCAGTGGACACTTATACAGAGGGAGGGTGGAAGGGAAGAGGTCAGGGAAATGCTGTTTTTCTCTAATCTTCCATTTACCTGTATTAGCCAAGCAGTACAATACATTGAAATAACTCCATTTTCATTCAGCTCATACCTTACATTTTCAATCCCCTCTATCTGATTTTACTAATGGCTAGGGTTGAACAATGGATTACTATATCAAAATGAGCAATTCTTTCTTCATGCCATTATACTGAGAGTAATTGTATTAAATATCTCATTCCATCAGCATGTGTCTTATGCCACCATCCACCATTTTTCTTTCACTCCCTATTTTTTGCCCAATACTCTTACCCCAGTTTGTCTCCTTCTACATACATCCTGCCATATTGACTGGCTTACTACTTTAAATACACACAGATGCTATCTCCAAATGATAAATTGTAGAAGGCTGCCCACATAATTGATCTAGAATCCCTGTGCCCACAGCAACATTTTATTGTGGCATTTTGAAGGATGCTGTAGCTCTCTGAAACATTAAATGCTTACGAAAACTGCATGGGGGTTTTTTGGGGGTGGTGTCTTTATCATGTCTGAAAAAACCTGCAGCCCCTGGACAACTACTAGTCTAGTATTCTGTAATGATTTTAGGTATACATCATTATAATAAATGAGACAGATAATATGTTAGCAGAAAAAATCATATCAAATTAATGGTCCACAATTTTGCACTGAGGTATTTTTCTTCACTCAAGGACTATTTGTGCAGCATACAGATAACAGAACAATATTGTCCCATGCTGCCAAACACCAACTGTGCCCTATCTTCTCTATTTATGGCCTTCATTTTCCTAACCATTCTCTTCACTTCTTTTCAACAATGCATTACTCAGCTCATCACATCTTCTTCCCCTATCCACCTCTGCTGAAAAATCCACGAGGAAACACTGAAGTGGCAGACTCATCACCATTGCTGAGTTGGCAGCAATGCCTCTTCATTGCCACATAATTCAAACCAGGTGGTTCCACACGATAGAGGGTTTACTGGTTTTATTTTCATGGGTCCAGATTATTCCCTGTTAATCAGGTTCCACAGAGGATCAGAGACAAATATTATATACAGATAGGGAAATTATGGATCATTGAAAAACAGTATCCCAGTACCCCTCAGAGCCACGCTAAATACATTTTTGTGTTCCACATCCTTGCTATGCAATCTAGTCTTAGTGGTTGTGCCTTTTTAAATTTAATCGCATCTACAATGTAAAAATAAACAATGAAACATCAGCAGAATAAAAACACCTAATTTTAGATATTATAAATGTTTTTCCCTATAAACACAATCTTAATTGACATAACTGAAAAGTGTGAGATGCCTCTCATCCAAGCAAATATGATAATCAGGTGTGATTTATAACACTAGTTACTAGAAGAGGCATTTCTGGTTTGGAGATTGCAACAGTACTGCATTCCTTAGGCATAACCTGAGGTGAAATAAGTAAGAGGAACATTAAGAGGGGGTGGGAGTCCAACAGCTGATCATAAAAATATTCTTTACCTGCCACCTCAAGTCCTGCCTCAACACTTAGTATAAATTTTATTTTAATTGCATTGCTTTTGGCTGTGAAATTGAACTGGTGATTTAATGCTTTCCCCTTTGACAACATAGTCACATATTTAGCTGCAGTTAAAAAAAGAAGAAATTGGAACATTCATGTCCTTAATAGTTCATTTCTAGTAACCCCTCGTCTAAATTACTACACAGCCCACCATCATAGGGAGTTTTACAATGTATGTTTTACATACATTTCCTGTATCAGTGTCAGCCACTGAGAAATATATTAACAGATTCCCTCGAGTTCCACCAAGGCAAGTGGTGAGAGTACAGAGAAAGGGTGGAGCAGAGAGGTGCAGAGCCAGTCCTTCCCAGCCATGGAAGCTGCCGGTGAGGGAGTGTGCAGCTTGCTTGATGTTTTAATGGAAGACCTTGAATGGGCACATGCCCTGCTGCAAACAAGCCTCCTGAGCTTTCCAGAAGCAGGGTTTTAATTTTTAGTACACCGCACACCTTCAGGAGTAGAGGTTGGGAACAGAGGCAGCATTTTGTTATTTGTGATAGTGAATTGCTATTTTATTGCCAGCATCATTACCTAAATTTCAGAACATGTTATCAGCAGTAAGACCCAGTTCCAAACTGGCTTTTACCAGTTCTCCCAAAACCCAGCAAAATTCTCTGTAAAATACAGGACTGCACAGCAGGGCAATGGCAAAGACATACTTTAACACAGGTTAAGGTAATCCTTGTGAAAGCTAGCAGAAGGCCCAGAAATTACTAATGGATTGCTGAAAGCCCAGAAATGGGCTTTGAACCAACCTACTGAATAGTCTCTGTGTGTGTGTATGTACTTATTTGTACACTGCAGAGGGAGGTGAATCAACAAAATATTACCCTGAATGAAGAGAAAGAAGAGGAGGGTTGAATGAGCATTACTGACTCCAGTTGCTGTGTTCTGACTCAAATTTTTAAGCTAGATTAAACTCAATTTAATAGCAAAATAGTAACTCTTAAACTGCTGTTGATGAGACCGTCATATATTTTGTCTCTGCAGAGAACCATTATGAAAACCATGTGAGAGTCCATTAGCAATATATAAGATGGAAACTTCTATAGATATCGAATGCATTTTCACCATCTTGTTTAAGAAGCAAATTCTGGCCTGACTTCATTGGTCATTCTACATTAGTTGTAAATAAATGATGAAAAAAAAAATAAAGACTGCAGAACTAGACAAGCTGTGTATAGAAAGTCAATACCAAAAACTGATGCAAAATACTCCTCATCTCAATGGCTTCCAGTGCTTTCTCCTCCCTCCACATACATTTCAAGCTATTGTTCACTTGTTATTAACAGCAGTGTAACCTGGTCCCATTGTGGCACATAGCATGAGGTCACCCACAGAGTAAAGCCAGACAGGACACTATAAAAACACACTCCCACTGCTAGAGACTTTAAAAAACATGAAGTGATAATTGTCAAAGCAAACCTACTCCACACAGAATTCACGAGATTCTATAATAAAGACCCTACTTTGCAGAGTCTATGAGATGTTTTCCTGCACCAAAGTTCTCATTTTTGTAAACAAAAAAGGTTCTGAGAATACAAATGCAAATCAACATGACTATACCAGCATAAAATGGGAAATATTAATTTGTAGCTGCCAAGTAGAGAAGAGAGCTGAGCAGGCACTGGTGGGACTTGGTCCCCCAACACACCCAGTTGCAGCAGATTACCACATGAAGCTTGAATCCCAGACAAGAAATGTGTTAAAAAAAGTAATTCACACTTCTTACTTTAGTAAATTAAGGTACACTATTCCACTAATCTGTGCTCTGTGTGCACGTATTCCTATCCCGAATATTCTTTGCTTTCCTGCACAGCAGCAGTAAAAAAATCACCTCCAGAAAGGTAATGGCCACAAAAACCTCCACTTGACCCACAGGAGGAATCACAGCATTTCCAGGACTGCTGCAAACAGAAGTGAAGGGAGAAGCCAATGCCTCTATTTCCCTCCTTATAACATCTGCCCTTTGATGGAAAGCAAAGGGAGTGCCTCAAAAAGCTTGAGAGTAACAATGCTAACAAAAAAAAAAGACATTTCCTTCATGTTTGGGAAGAGATGAAACTGAGCTTAAGAGGGAAGTAAGGTCCTAAATGTTAACATACACATACATGTTAGAGAACAATGTGAACAGGCTCCTGCTGATGGGCTCTAACACAAGACTGAGATGACTGCAAAACTGAAAGGAGAAAACCACAAAACATTTCATTTCCACAACAGTCACAATCCCTTGCATCACAATCCAAAGGTGGTCATCCTTCTCAAAACCAACAGTGAGAACAGCTCCTTCTGCTGAGAATGCACAGAAAGATAATTTCAGAATTTATGCCATTCTCACATTGTACCGGATGACCTTCTACAGAGAAGAAACTCTCATTTTACTGTATTGAGTTTGCATGGCAAGATTTTGGTAGCACGGGGTGTATTCTATGACAAGATGCCAGAAGCTGTTCCCATGTTCAGTGGAGCCAAGGCCAGCCAGCTCCAGGACAGAACCAGCACTGACCAAAGCTGAGCCCATCACCAACACCAGCAGCATCTCCCTGAGAGTGTGTTTTAGAGAGGGCAAAAAGCCTTGCACAAGAGCAGCTGGGAGAGAGGATTGAGAACATGGGAGAAACAACTCTGCAGACAGCGAGGCCAGGGCAGAAGGAGAGGCAAGAACTGCTTCAGGTGCCAGAGATGAGATTCTCCTGCAGCCCATGGTGCAGCCCAGGGTGAGGCAGCTGTGTCCCTGCAGCCCCTGGGGATCCACAGGGGATGCAGAGATCCACCCACAGCCCACAGGGATCCATGGGGGATGCAGAGATCCATCCACAGCCCACAGGGATCCATGGGGGATGCAGAGATCCACCCACAGCCCACAGGGATCCATGGGGGATGCAGAGATCCATCCACAGCCCACAGGGATCCATGGGGGATGCAGAGATCCACCCACAGCCCACAGGGATCCATGCGGGATGCAGAGATCCACCCACAGCCCATGGAGGAGGCTCTTCAGAACACATGGACATAGCCTGAAGGAAGCTGTGACCTCATGGACAGCCAGCAATGGAGCAGGCTCCTGCTGGGACCAGTGGCCCCATGGAAAGGAGCCCACACTGCAGCAGGTCTGGTGGCAGGACTTGTGACCTCACAGAAGGGACCCACACTGAAGCAGCTCACAAAAGAACAGCAGCCCATGGGAAGAACCCACACTGGAACAGCTCACAAAGGACTTTCTCCTGAGGAAAGGGCCCCATGCTGGAGCAGGGGAGGAGTGTGAGGAGGAAAGAATAGCAGAAACAAGGCACTATATAAACAGACTATAACTCCCATTCCACATCCTCCTCTATTGATTAGGGCAAGGAGGTAGAAGAATCAGGAGCAAAGTTCAGACTGGGAAGAGGGGGGGATGGGGAGATTTAAATTGGTTCTTATTTTGTATTATCCTACTCTGATTTGATTGGCAGTAAATTAAATTTATTTCCTCACTGTGTTTTGCCTATGATGTTAATTGCTGAGTGATATCTCCCTATCCTTATCTTAACCCGTGAGCCTTTTGTTATATTTTCTCTCCTGCATTGTTGAGGAAGGGAGTGATAAAGCAGCTTGGCAGTCACCTGGCTGGTAGCCAAGGTCAACCCACCTAATTTACTTACTGTACACTAAGAATTTTATTTCCTTTAGCATGCAAAAAAATAATGTAAGCAATTTTATCACCATATTTGTTATGCCTTATGTACTAAAAATGAAGAATCATTTATTATGGTAAGGCAAAATCAAGATTTTTCAAGTTTCCATTCCACTTAAGCACCTTAAGAATGGTGCTAGCGACTGTCATTTAACAGCTGATAGGTACAATTTTAATTAATTAGGCATTGTGTTTCATTAAGGTGAGGTGCTGAAACCTTTCAAGTCATAAACCCATCATTTAACACAACTGCCAACTTTCTTGAGTCAATGCACTTAACATTCTGTGAAATCAAAGGAAAGGAGTTACTTGTATCTAGGCTGCATTCCTGCTTCTGGGTATAATAAATGTCAAGAAAGAATTACTAATGCACAATAACAAGACTTGCACACAGAGCACACGCTGCTTTCTCACAAAGCATTGATATTCAGGATTTAAAAATACTTTAAAAAGTCATCCACCTCCTTCCAATAAAGAACAGCTTCTCATCCTCCTGTAGCACTCTCACACACCCAAATAACAAAGAAGTGAAATCATCTATTGACACAATAGACTGACCAGCCTAACAAAGCTGCGTATGTGTATATATATTTTCTCTTTAACAATTTTCTCTTGAACAATCAGTTTCTATTTACCTTCTTTACCTTCTATTACTTTCCTTCTATTTTTTCACAGATCTTAACAGCTTTGTTCCATAGTTCTTCCTTCCTATTATCTTGACAGCCCTAAAACACCTCTTTTGTTTAGTCCACAACCCTGAATGCACAAAAAGCTCCTCTTTGACTGCTCATGCACAGATTTGAAGACACGTTCAGCCCATCCATTCAACCAACCTGTACTTATCTAACTTCTGTTCTTGCCTCATAAATCAGTTTCTACAAGCTGTTCATCATTTTTAGAGTGCTTTCTGAATAGCTTTCTATGTATTAATTTTACATTTTCTAACACAGTGTGTCACATGCTCTGAACTCTGCTTCTGAATCATCACAAAGATTTGGAAGGGTAAAATCAAATGCTGCTTTGACCTTGTAAAACCACCCCAGAACTGTTAAAACAGTTTCAGAGAAAGCATGAAGGAAAAAACTATACAGGAATAGTGAAATCACTGTCATTGAGTTACTTTTAGGTCTATAGAGGGCCATAAAGACTTACCAAACAACAGAAGACAGATAAGGATTTCTTATAAATGCAATTACATGACACACAATTTGCGCTGATTCTAGGTTAAACAAATCTTCTTGATGTTTTCCAATAGGTACTAGATTCTTGTATTTTGATAAATCCCCCATAAACGTGCTATTACTTAAAGTAAAAGGAAGACACAGCATCATAGATAATGGATACAGGATATTTTCCTTGGCTTAAGGACAAGGCCCAGCTCATGAGGTGCACTAGAACACCTGCAAACCAGATTTTCAGCTGATAAATCCCAAACATTGACATCCATACTCTTTCAAAAACTGGTATTCATGCACGTATCCATATATAACATTTTAAAATCAATTAAAACAATCCCTAGCTCCCCCATGTAGATCCGGAGGGGCTATGTTCCTTGAGCATGCTGTGTTCATCTTAAATAAAGGCATCCTTTAACAGTTTAAACCCCTGAAGTCTCTGTCTGAGCATAGTAAGCACAGGTGTATAATTACAGGGTCACCCCATACTGCAGTTTATTCAGGAATCATTAACAAAAGACAGCCACTAACACAAGGCAGATAAAAATTCAAAAGCATCCAACTTCATTCAGTCACAGGCAGTTCCTAAGACTTGGCTAGTAAATATCAAGAGCTTATCAAGGGTATCATTATCCATATGCTAAAATCTGTAATTGGTTCTATGTCAGAAAATTAGCGTGTTATAACATCACATATTAAAACATCTGACTAACCACGTTATTGATGTAATAACAAAATATTTTAATAATAATTCAAATAACTAAAAACATGAACAGCTTGTTTCCAAGGTGACCAAAGTGAATCATATTTCTTACCAAATTTCCCTTAGGTATAGCCAGCTTATTACTACTTTGAAAAAATATTTTTTTCTTCTACTGACATCTCTCAATGGCTGCTCTCTGCTGTCAGTGTTGCAATTCATCAATGCTGCTTTTAATCTGCCATTTTATCTGGTGTCTGTGAAAATAAATGCTGATAGTTGATGCCTTACAACCCACCCAAAAGGCTCAGACATCTTGAACACATAAAGGAATTGATAGTTTGACAATAGCTATTGATGCGAGCTGATGTACAATAAGAGGAAATAAGTATTGTGGCTTGAAAGAATAGTCTGACTGCTAGAAACACAGAAGGCATTTCTTAACCCAAAAGCACTTTTGGACAGATGTAATTGTCTTAGTTTCAGCAGAGGTAACTGTAAGCAGTTTTGTGTCTGAAAGTAAAAAGAGAGCAAAGAAATGAAGTCTGCTACGACAAGGGGCACAGATGGCTGCAGAACAAAGTAATGATGTTCTTTGGAAAGAGACAGGCTCTCCAGCATGGCATCTTCCACCCAGTTGGGCTGGAATATCCATCAACTAGAGATGTTAGGTCAGCACTGTACCTGAACAACTATCACCTGCAATACATTATACCAACACAGTCTGGTGTTTGATATCTTAGTTATACTATTAAATATAAAATCACCTCATTGCACCATTAGAGAGAAAAGCTCCCCAATTCAAAGACTATATTTGGTTCACTGCTATGAGCCTCCTGTTTGCCCCAGCCAGGAAAGACACAGCAAAATACAAAGGAACGCAAGACAAGGTGTAACAAACCCAGTGGCCACCATTCCCACAATAAAGAAATAAAGTCCTGACAATCTGACTGCCCCTGCAGGAATGTAATTCACATGAGCAGAGCCCTCCCAGACAGGGATTTGACAGGGTGCCTAGACTGCAACACGTGGTGACCAGCTGAATCCCAGCTTGGCTGGGATGTCTTGTCCAGCCTGAGAGGAAAGGAGCTCCTATCTGCCCCTTCTCCTTCCTCACCTCATCAGTCACATCCTCAATTCACTCAGCACTGCAGAGCCCTGGGGCCATGATGGCAGGAGCCTGCAGACCATCAGACTCCTTTGGAAATCACCAGGAATAGCCCAACAAAACATGGTGTCTCAGACAACTGAGGAGAAAATTAGGCTAACTCCTTCCATATTTGAGAGAAAGACAAGACAACCTACACATAGAATCAAAGAGTTGCTTCAGAAATCAGCCTGATGTCTGACAAGAGCCCAGACTATCACCATGGACCGTGAGAGTGCTTTTGAACATCAGTCTGCCCCTGCCCACGTGTCTCAACCCTAGAGCTCAAAGACACAGCCTACCTGCAATGCCTCAGAGCAACTGACAACTTCTGAAAGCACATCAACAAACGGTTTTTACACTGTGAAACTGTTTCACATGCAAAGCCCTTTGGTAAAGTGTATTTGCCTCAGTGTTCAGATGCCATTTTCACCATCAGCCTCTGAAAGAAAAAGCTGTGCTCATTTATAGAAAAGGAGGAAGGTCAAGACTAAAAGCTTCAACACTGTCCAGGCCTTCACGCTCATGCCATTATTGCTTTTTCTCAGTGGCAAAGACAGATTGGGGGAATTCTTCTGTTCACAGCTGGCAAGTTCTCAAATTCTTAAGCTGACAGCCATTTGTGTTTAGAATACAGACTTAATCTTGGATCTTAATCTTTCTAAGTAAATGCCACTGTACACACATGAGAGCAGTCAGGGAGCAGCAATATCCCACTTCATTTCTTCACCTGTATATTTCCACAGCTTTCCTTCAGAGGTTGTAAGGTTCACAGTCTACTGTAGCCTGTGGTACCATAGTTGTGGCAAGAAAGTGTGAGATCATTATTATACTACTACCCCAATTTCTTCTTACCTGTTAGTTATGCCGAAAGTACCCATGAAAAAGAAAAGATAAAATGTAGAGGCTAAACACAGGCAAAATGAAAAGGTATTTATTCCCCACCAAGCTATTATCTCCAGTTTGTACTGTTAGGAACAGTGAGATTCAGTAATTTTCAGTCATTTTCAGACTCCTAAATATTTTAGAGAGCTTCCCCAAAAATATAACTTGAGAGTTTCTCCCTAAGGAATCAAAGCAGACAAATTTGGTACAAGAAAAGCAGGAGATTGGGAATGCAGAACAGGCAGCTTTTCAGGAATAGAGAGGTCACAGAACTTGACTTGCTCACAAATCAAAAAAAAGCAGGCAAATCCAGTACTAGAAATCATTCATTGGGTTTTTGGGAAGTATTTAGCAGAGATTGATGACTTGTTTTTATATTAAAGAAATAGACCACATGACAAAAACACAGTTTTGACTTACCGGAAAGTATTCATTCGTTTACAACAAATTAAGAAATCAGAGCTGAGCTAATCTGAATAAAAACCTTTTTGAAGAGTGTGGTATTTCTGAAATACCTTTCAGCCTTGCATTTCTAGGGAACAAGTGCCACACACAGAAGATGACATGGAGAGGTCTGAACATGGGTCTCTCCCACCAGAAGACCGTCACAATCAGAGTCTGGAGAAGTATAAATAGAGGCAACATCAAAATCCTGTTTCGGGGGCGGGGGGGTGTTTCCTCTCTTGGGATTTTTTTTTGTTTGTTTTACAGCACCCCCCAAATATTTGCAACTCTTCACCGCACTTCTGTGTATTTCATAACATCTTAATACTTGTTAATTACTCTATAAACAGCTGAAACACTGGCTACTGCTTCTGTAAAATTACTCAAAATGTAGTAGCTTGAGATACATTTTCTGATACCTTTTTCAGAGATACTAATTCCAATGCAAGTATGTGGATCCCCAAGAGGTTTCATACAAGTAAACAAACATAACTCAAATTATAAAAAAAAATAAATATATATATATATAACCACCACTATTAGATACTATTATGCATTTAATTTTGGAATATATTTTAGGATGTAGAGATTGTCACTAACTCAGTTTTCAAAACAAGATATGCAGAACAACTGTGGCAAACACACACAAAAGCATAGAAACACAGTAAATAATTAGTACATAGAAAATAATAAATAATGAGTATTGATTACAGTAATAGTAATAAACTAGTAAATAATTCTAGTGGGTGCTCAACCCACCACAATATACTCGTATGATACAAAACCTCAGTCAAAAAAAAACAGAATTTATAAGGAAAACTTAAAAAAATAAATGAATGGAACAGTATGTTGGGTCGCCAGTATGTGAAGAGAAAAAGAGCTGTCCTGGTTCTGGGAATGAGCTCTCTTAGGCAGGCAATTAACTTGAAAGGTTAATAAGAACCAGTGAGGTGTTGTTCTTTTTGCCACACTTGTGTGACAGCGATTTACAACTGATTTTCAAACGGTGACTTCAATAGGGTTTGGCACATTTTCCAACAGGAAACAAAAAGAATTATGCATCTTAGGCATGCAGTTGTTACACCCTGGGAAGCCAGGGCCTTCCACAGAAGAAACAGAATGGTAACAAGTCAAATACTTTCAGTGTGGATACAACAATGATACAGAAAGATACCAGTACAAATTTTTTTTCTGCATATCAAATAGGTCTGCATACCACTTCTCCTCACTTACCTCATTTTCTGTGTGTTTCAGCACTAAAAAGCATGCCCAATTATGTATGTGATGTTTCTCTTTAAAGCTACAGGTGATTCAACCAAAGAGGGTATTTTGCATGTCCAAAATTTAAAAATTCATAATCTCTTTACTAAAAATTATTTTAAAGTTAATTAAGGTGCAATAAAATTTGATTAACTACAGTTATAAATCTGGAACTAAAATGAAGACAGTTCTAAATCAAATAAAATGCCTTATTAAAAGTTATAACATCAGACAGTCATCAATCTCCAGAAATAAAGAGTAGAAAACAGAGAGCTATATAATGTACATGAAGCCTGGAGTAATTAATCCTGTCATCGTATCCTATTGACTGGGAGTAAATCAAAAGACAAGACCAGAATGAAAACCTCATCTCTTTTTTTATAGTGATCTTTCTAATGTCAGTTTGCAATTTATTAACCCATGATGTAAAGTGTTCAGGCTTGTTTTTTACTTCCAATCACAGCTGAGCCCCACTGGAGACAACAATGAATTTAAAAGCAAAAATGACTTTACAGAAAATCTGGTTAAATTAAGAAATTTATCAAATTATTGCGACCAACTCATCTTTTGACAAGTTGACATATAACAATATATATATAAAAATAAGCCTACAAAGAAGATCTGGGATTCAACAGAGCCAACTCTGAGTGCATAAGAAAGTTAGCACCACTGATAAACCTACAGTGAGCTCAAGAATACAGAGATATGACTTTAGCAAAAGGTTGAAACTGTTTGGAATGAAATTAAAAAAGAACAGCAAGGATAAGAAGCACTTCAAAGAAGATATCAGGAATAAGCAAAAAACTTACAAGGATGGAAAAAGACAGATTTATTAACAAGGGAAGGCAGGTGTCCTAAATTAGCCACACTGTAAAAATAGCACTTCAGCTCAATCTTTCAAAGGAAAACAGACTGAACAGTGAAAGGCTCATTTCACCTAAGCAGAAGAGAGGGATTAAACACAGAGAAGAACTAGCTAAGGACTCTTATTCTCACACAGACTCAATGAAAAGTTAACAGTGTACCCCCAAACCTGGAGAAATGTTCCATTTTCTCATAAGAATAATGCCACAAGGACGGGAACATTTGCAGCATACTGAATGAGCCAGAAAATAAAAATACAAATTCACTGGCAAGTTTTTAAATGAAATGTATAACCTAATGGGAACTAAAGTTCTCTCAATATACCAGTTAGTTTCATAAACCTTTACCCAAAACCTTTGTTCTTTGGGCACTCCTGATCATCAGTGCTAAAGCAAAAACAACACTGGGGAATACTAAATATAGATGCACTCCAAGAAAGGAGAAGTGATAAACACACATTCATGTGATTTTGACACTGACTACAGCAGACTTTGGAAAAGGCAGTAATCGAGGGCATGGAGGCAGGCTTGAAGTAGCATAAAAAGAAATATATTCTCATTACTAATAGATCACCTGAGAGACATGATGAGTTTCTTAGTAAGACAGATGATAACTTAGACAAGGGCAATATAGTGCAACTAATACATCTATGTTTGAATTGAGCTTCTGGCAGTGTTCTCTAAGAAATCTTTATTTGAAAGTCAGACAATGAAGAGCAATATAAGAATACATCATAATATGGATAGAAAACTGTCTATTGGAAGCACTACAAGAGTCTGTAATGAAGAAAAAGCAGTTCCAAAGATGGAGAAGTAATACTAAGTATTTCTCAGGAACCAGTCTTGGGATGGATCCTGCTTAATACATTCATTAGCAACCTTGATCCAAGGACTGGATCATGAAATGCAAAGATGATACAATTATGAGCACAGAAGAGGACAAGATCATCACAGAGAGAATGAGATGACCTTGTGAAGTAGGAAACTGAATAGGATGAAGTTTAAAAGCAAAAAGTACATAAGTACTACGTAAGAAAAACTAATGAAGATTTCTGCTTTAAACTGGAGGTTCATCAGATTTAAGAAATGGAGGAGAAAAAAGCTGGTGATAGAATGATCAAGAGGCATCTATTTGTTCTTTACCTGTAAAAAGGTAAAGAACAAATGTAAAAAGGTCTACTTAATTTTTGGGAATATGAGACATTTTCAGTCAACTCAGAGGACTACACAGATCTCACCTGAAATAGCTGGGTGATTCCTGATCACCTGTTTTCAAAGCAAAATTGTAAGTATGCCCAGACAAGGGTTTCTAAGGGAATTACAGGAATGGGAAAATAACTTTCATGACAATAATAAAGACAACCTTGTTCCTTCCAGCCTAGTCAAGCAAAAACTGAGAACATATTTAAGTATATTTGATTACTGCCATACGTAAGCTTGATATGCTTAGCTTGGTCTCATGGCATCTTGGGTTGCACTGCAGGATGTAACCAGGGGTGCATATTCTATTATCAGCTGCTGAAACTGGGTGGGGCAGGTGTTAATGGGCAGCTGTTAAACCAGGTGGGGCCGTGTTCTTTATCCCTTCCACCACCCATCCTCCCTCCAGGGGATATCTGCTGTTCATGGGCCATCCAGGCTCACTGCATGACTGATACAATTCCATCATCCCATTGGGAGATGCTCCACCCAGCAGGAGGAGCCAGGCATTCCTACCTGTATAAAACCTGGGATTCAGAACACCAGGACAGCCTGTTTGCACTGGATTCCCAGAGGAAGACCGGACCCATCTCATCACCAGTAGACCTTCAGAGGAAAATTACACCCTTCTACAGGATCATTTCTGCTCCAACAGAACCACATCTGTCATTCCAGGAGGACTTAACTGGACTGCTACCAACCAACACTCTGACCAACAGGGTGTCAGGTCATGTTCCGACTGTCAGAGTTTTCTTTTTTTTTCTTGTTTTCATTTACGTTTTTTTTCGTACTACTACATTTTTATTCTTTTAATATTCCTAGTAAAGAGCTGTTATTCCTATTCCCATGTCTTCATCTGAAAGCCCCTTAATTTCAAAATCATAATAATTCAGAGGGAGGGTGTTTACATTCTCCATTGTAAGGGAAGCTCTGGCTTTCCCTGGCAGACACCTGCCTTTCCAAACTGAGACACATGGATAGCTCTAAATATGTACAGCATGCAAAGGAATCCATCAGCCATGTGGAAGCTGGGTCCAACCCACTGGGGCAGAGAACACCCTGGACAGGACCCAGCAGTGCCTGAAAGACAGTCAGAATCCGGAAGCCAGATGTGACTCCCATGCACAGGTGTCTATTGCCAATGCTGTGAAACTGAAGTGCACACCTGCAGGCTGTGTGTGAGGCTGCCCCCAACCAGGAGCAAGGCAAAAGAGAGCAGTAACTATGCAAGCAACAAACAATCTTTCACACATATGGTAACAAAAGCCTCTCACAGCAGCTCAAGAGTTACTGTGCACAAAATGGGAACCCATTCTATGATTTTTAGTGATGTACATTCATTCCTCCAAGCAACAGCTTGGATTATGTGATGCAACAGAACTCTTTCACAATATATCCCCATGGCAGCTGATATAAGGTTTGTCTCAATAACCTGTTCAGCCATCAAGTGTCACCTTTTTGGCTAATGGTTTATACCAAAGGAAAGAACACACCTCATAATGTACATAACCAACTGTGTAATGCTGCTCAGAAGGGAAATATCCCTTCTGTAACGCTGCAGTGATTACCTTATGCCTTGAAGCATGAGAGCTGATGATCTTTATCCTACCTTTCATAACTACAAATGCTACTATTGGTCATAAAATTATCCAAGCACTTCAAAAATTCAGCCACAATATTTGATTTGATGACACTCTGAACTGGGGACTAGCACAACCTCACTAGGTGTTCAGTGTCTGGCAAGTCATTTGTTTTAAATTACACCTTTATTTTCATATTGCAGAACAGGATTAGAATAACCTTCTGAGTAAGTTTCACTGCAGTCTTCATAAAAAAAAAAGTGAGTAGCTAAAGCAAACCTTGCTTAAAGGCTTGACTGTGACTTTTCCTTATGCTATATGTCATAATAAATCCTCTCATGCAATAGATGCCAACACCTTCCCACCCAGAGCAGGTGGACTAGAAATGTGGAGGATGTGCAGAGACAATGGCTTCGCTGGCTTTCCACAGGAGCCAGCACAACCCTCACAGTTTGCTGCCAGTGTGTCACCACTTCCCTGCTGCTTGCAGAACCCTGCAACATGGGAACGAGATCTCAGGGAGATAGAAACGTCCCTGGGCCATGACACCTCTTGTGATAATCCTGAGCTGCTCAGTTTAAGCAGTGTCTCTCCTTCAGACAAGTGCCAAAAGGTACAGTTTAGCCTCAAGTCCTTTCATTTGTATTCCATTACCTCGGATGCTCAGGTGTGAGGAATATCCATATCTTCATTGTCAAAAGACAGCCTCGCATCTTTTCCTTGGCTTACTAAGTCACAACATCTCCCAAAACTCTTGTCCCAAGAAAACTCCTTTAAAACAAAACCAAACCAAAACAAAAAACCCCACACAAATCTCTTTGGGATGCTCAGAAGATATAAGGAAAAAAAGAAAAAAAACAAAAACCAAAAATAACCCAACAGAATCAGTTATTAAAGAGCCAGTAGCTTACTTGTCCTCCTACCCACCCTCTCTCCACACACAAGCACTCGGGCACACAGGCTGTTCTGCTTTACATCCCAGAACCTGACAAGGGAAAAAGGACAGATTCCAAACAGAATTAAAGCAGGCATTCTCAATGAGCAAAGCGTGATTTTGAAAATTCATTTCTGAGTAAGATTATGTAAGCAAAGCCAGCCAGCCTCAATCCCACTTGTGTATCAGTAACCAAAACAGCTTCTGAAAGGAGGTTTAAAGAAGACAGGAGATTTAATTTTATATTATTCATTTTTTAAAGTAACATTAACTCAAAAATTATTTATTAAAAACTAATGACATTTCAGAGGACAGAAAAGGACATTTTATCCCCAAAATCAAACCATTCTGTGTAGAGTGTTCTACAAAATGAGCATCTGGCAAAAAGATCAAAAAGGCACCATTTCTTTGCCAGTAGTAACATATCTAAGAGGTTGCTTGCTAGCAAACTGCCATGGCAACCACAGTAGCACCTGGGGTACAGTGTTCTCCTGAGAAACAGCATGCCTTCCCTTGAGAAACAAAATAATTTTGCAACGGTGCAACAGTTTTAAACCAAGTAAGTAGCTCCAGTGACTGTACAGTCACTGAACTCCAGAATCAGGCCTTCAGTAATTCTATTTCTTCACCCCCCAAAAAATCTATATTAAACCCCAGCTCTAAATACATCACAGCAAAACGCAGGCTTTAGACTTCCTACAGTCACTCTCCACTTCTGTATCTAACTCCATTTAGAACGGCACAACTGAGGGACAACCCAATGTTTTTTGGAAAGAAGTCAGTAATACTGAATGTCATTTCAGTGTCAAAAGCAGAGTAAAATGGCGCACGATGAAATGGTCAAGACCCTCTTCCAGCCAAGACACTGAGCCTTTCACTCCCTAAAAAAGCAGCCAGGAGTGGCTATGTGCCTCCCTTCCTAGCTGCAAATGTAGCTTAAATTGAAAAATATAAGCTAGACGTCCTTCTGCAATTTCGAAATTTTATACCCAGAAATGGCCTAATCCAATCTAATTATCAAGGGACAGAGGAAAGAAAAGAAAAAGGAAAATATCAGCTATAGATCTCTCTGCATGTAAGAACATTTTTATGCTATGAAAAAATAAAAACACTGGAATGAGCGCTTTTGATGTCAAATTGACCAATAGTGCACTTGCCATAGCTCAGCTCTTTTCTACAGAAGACTGCACATAGTGATTAAGTCAACTTTTAAGAAAAAAGCAATTCTAAACTCATGTTATTCTGAAAAATAATTTTATATAATGCATTATTTTTGAGTGCACCCTATCTCAACTATCATTTTTAGAAGACTTGCATTATTGTATTGTTATACACCACCAGTGGCAGGGGAGGAAGGGAGAGGGTTGAAACACATCACTCTAAGAAAGCTTCCCTTCCCTTGCTTTTCTGGCTTTCCTTCTGTTCTCCATTCTCAAGGCTATGGGAGAAAAAATTACACAGATCATCTCAACCAACAAAAAGGAAAATAGTGAAGATAAGTAATACTGCTGACAATGGCAGACACCAATTACCATCTCTTTCTGATATCAGAAAAGCTTCCAGTGCTTTTAACTTGCAATTTATGAATGTCACCCACCAACATTCAACTTTTGTGTTTCCAGCAGACTCACTTCTTGTCATGCTAACACTTTATTAAGCTTTTTTTTTTCTTTCCCCCCCTCTTTCACCTAAACTTTAAAACCTTGCCTGGAATTACTGTGCAGACTTATGCCCTTAGTAACAAAGGCAAACTGGAACCAAGAGATGAAACATTCCCAGCTACCACCTCCTTTTAGATGAAGGTATTGCTGGTTTCTTTTGAAAAGGTAAAACAATGATTTGCCTACCATGCATTCAGGAATAGCTTTCACTTATAATAGTTAAAATATTTCTTAGCCTTTTTTTTTCCCCCTTGGTCTTCAACTTCATTTAAAACTACAATTTTACATTCTATTAGACACCTGCAGGCACCACAGATGAAAGAAGATTAATATATTCAACTAATGTGTTGACTGATTTTCTTGCTAGTGTCAAAAACCTACGATTAAATATTTTCCTTCAACCATATTATAGTATGCAACTCTTGAATCAAGCAGCCATCATTTCATTTCTAAATGGAAAAAGCTTAAGCCACACAAGACGGCGAACACTGAACAAACATATTTATATGAACTGTTTTTCATGTAGTCAGAACAAACATTATTTTTCTCATATGTAGTCCAACTTCTGTTTAACTTACAAGTGTCCTATCTGTCTCACGCATAATTAAATGTGTCTGGCATACAATAAAAACCACTTGCTTGTGCAGAAGACAGAAAGGTTTTTTTATTCTCATTATTTTAGCAATGTAATGATAGGAAGCTCCAAATGCAAACCAACTGCCATACGGATTTTCTCCCAGATTGACAGCTACGACCAACAGCCCAGACCAGTCTGGATTCAATACGCACAAGGATCTTTAACCATCTTCATCAATATCTGCAATCAATTTGCTTTTTTTTTGACACAATACTTTACATTCCAAACTGCTCCCAGGTGTCAGCTTCTTTAATCTAAAATGCTGGTGACAAATACAACACGAAAGGAAGACCACAAGGGAGGTAAATTAAGCTTCTTTGTAGAATGGAAATGGCCCCAGTTTTCTCTGCTCCACTATTGAAGGAAGTTTTATAGTAAGAGCTACAGCAGCCAGCAGGAGTTGCAAGCTATTCAGAGTTTCATGTAAAAAAGAGTTTTCTAATTGCAGAAGCCCAGGAAGTCATGATCCCACAAAGCTCAAAATTTTGATGATATCTTCATTCAGTTGGAATAGTTTCAAAGCATTTAACTGTCACAAAGTGCAAAGGCACAGACTGGTGAAGCACTTAATGTTTTCAACTTGAAGCACCTCGGTACTTCCAGCTAACTCAGTGGGACTGCTCCCAAGACTAAAAGCTGAAGCGAGGTGTTGGAACCCTGGTCACTGAGAATTTCAGACTTTTATGCTGACAGGCACTGACCCCCAAGAAAACACTGCATGTGAACTGAGGCCGTGCAACAGGCTTCCAAAATTGAATGACAGAACTGGGATTATGGGTGTGGAGTTTGAATAGAAGTGTGTGATATCATATGGTGAAAAACTTAGAGTTTCAGTGTTTAGAACACAGTAATATATATATAAAGCAAGATGGAGGTTTTAGGGCAGAGGCCAGTCCTTCCTTTTTCTTCTTCATGGGTCTGGGTGGTATTTTGTAATTGGGTAAAAAAGTCCGCATTGTGGGCCATGGATGGTTGGTTATTGGGTTAAAAGTAAAAATAATTTAGGTGTCATTTCTTAATTGGACAGTTTATCTTTAGAAGTCCTTGTAGAGAGAGACATGGGGCCATTTTTTAGTTTGTTAGCTAGAAGTGCTGTAGAACTCACAGCTTGTGAGACTGTAATGCAGATAAGAATTAATAAACATCTGAGTCCGAACACAAAATCCATCTCTCGAGCTCTAACACAAGAAAAGAAGATAAAAAACCCATACTGAGGCTGCTCCTCTGGAACTGGGACACAGGAGTGAGGCTCTGAAGCAATGATTCGGTTCCATCAGCAGAGCATCCTCCTTCCCAACACCCAAAGGAGGCAATGATCAGCAGGAGCACTGACACAGCCATGGACTGCTGTTGTATTGCATCCCCACAGCCAAGCAGGTGTTTTCCATATAAGGAAAAGTGTGACAGTTCAGGCTTCTTTTTCTCCACCAAGGTTGGGATTAATACACGGGAGTCGCAGTTTGTGTTCAGAATTGGATGTTTATTATTTCTTATCTATTTACAGACTCGAGCCATGAGCTCTAATTAGCAAGCTAGAGAAACGAGGTAAAATGGAGGCAAAATTCTCTATCTCTACAAGCTCTTTTTAAGGACAATCTGTCCAATTATGAACTGCCACCTAAATTATTTTTACCTTAAACCCAATAACTAACTACTTGAAATCTGCAATGTGGATTCCATCAACCAATTACAGAAAACCACCCAAACCCATGAAGAAGAAGGAAGAACAAGGTGAAGAAGGACTCGGACAACACCCAAAGTCCTTCACCTTGACTCACATGTATTGCTATATACTAAAATCCTAAATCTAAGTTTCCAGAATTCCAACAGAAAAGAGTTTCAGTTTACCTCTGAACTCTTAAGGCAGAAGCACCAGAACCTTCTGTATCTGTCTCACCATAACTGGCCCAGTTGGCCAAATTGGCCAGCACAAAGGAACCAGCTGGATCTTTGAAATGTACCTCATAAATTGTACCTGTTTCTATTGGACAGCCTGGCAAAAAACCCTCCTAAATCATTTAGTACAAAAGAAAGAGCAACTGAGCTTCTTGGTGCTTCTCAGTGTGTTCTAGCAGGTGCAAGGCGCTTCCCTGCACTGTGCACAGCTTTTGTTCTTTTGTTTTGTATCATTTGTTATTTTCTGCTTTAATTAAAACCTTTTTGCTTTTACAAAACACATCCTATCAGCTGTCTTGCTAATTATTTTAAAGCCATTTCTGGGAGATTGCAGGTCAGCCCTCAGAGCTTGATACACCTTTGTGGGGCTCATAACACGCTGACACCACATAGCCTGTATCAGACAGTCAACACCAAGTATATTTTGGGCTGAGAACAAGCAGTATTGGGAAGCCCTGGTGCAGTAGTTATTTCGTTCATTGTGGCATGACGGAGCTTCTAGCCCTTTTCCTTTTCCATTTGTCAGTGAAGACTCCAGAGTTATTTCAACAGGTCAACTAGGAATCTTATCTCTAATGTGATATACATTGTGTTCTAAAAGAATTTCTGAGCTCTGTGTGAAGCATGTATTTGTTTTACTAATCAAATTAAATATTATTAAGCACCATTTCTAAAGGGTTTGTCCTAACTGACATTATTCAGTGCTTTTACCTGGAGGATGAAAGGAGTATGCAGACAAAATTTACTAACAGTGCTAACCTGGCAGGAGCTACAAAAATGTTGATGGACGCAAGAGTTTGAAGGTGTTTTGACAAATTGGAGACACAATTCTCCAAAAACAGAATGGATTTGAAAAGGGCAAGGTTATACACCTACACAGAAATAACAAACTGCACTGATACTGAGTGGGAGCAACAAATGAAATTGATATATCTGTTGCTTTTCCAGAAAACAGCTAACAAAAACAAACCAAAAACCCAACATCTCGAACACAAGGGTTAGAAAGCATTATTTCATGCTGTTTTGCAGCAGTCTTTTATGCATTTGAAGATCATTACATTGTGTTCTCCTCTTCAGCAGCCTAACACCACCAGCTCTGTGAATGAAAAATATGTTAGCTCAACATCTGTTTATTCCTTGGACTTTTTCCAGCAAATCCAAATCCATCCAGATGTGAGGGAAATGCTTTAAGTGATGCATTGCAATGCAGAGGGGAGCAAAAAATTTATTATGTTGGTACTTTGTTGACAATAGAGCTTGCCTAATTTTGCAACAATATGGCAGTGACTCACTGGACCCTCAGATATAACAATGGCTCTCTAGAACACTTTTTTTTTTTTCTTTTTTTGAGCTATCCTATTAAATTAGGATTGGGACTGCAGCATAGATTAGGTATTGCAAAAGGTCTTCTTGTGGTAAAAGCACTGAAGCACTGGAATAGCTTTCCACATGGAAGCTGTAGAGTTTCCATCTCGGGGAGGTTTTTAAGACAATGTTAGGCAAATATCTGTCAAAAATCTTTTTGTTAAGCCAATCCATTGCTGAGCAAGCAAAATGTACTATACCAATTTCTCAGATCAGTTTTCTACCTTTCAGCACTGGCTTTGCCCATAAAAGCATTTTTTAGAGATACAAAACTATAGGAATGAAATGACAAGTGAAACAGGTTCATATTATTTCTCATTTATCATAGCTACATGGCTGTGCCAGCACATCTGAGCATTCTAATCCTAAACAGAGAAAAATCATACTCACAACTAGCTCTTGAAATCTTGTACATCTCATGAAAATTTAACCTGAACATACTAAAGGAAAAGCAAATGGGGAAGTAACACCACTGACCTCAAAAAACAGTGCTTTTATGTAATATTACATACTCACAAACAGTCTTTTTTCCTCTTTCACACAGAACTCTGTCTTTAAATTCTCCTTGAAGAAGGCCCACGAAAGGTTTTTTGAGGTAATAATTGCAAAAAATCACAGGTAACTGCATTCAGTTGCTCAGCACCTGACTTCAGTGTCTCAGGACCTACCTTCAACACCAAGAGATTTCTGATGTGTGGATGGAATATCTATTGGCATCTCCACAAAGCTCAGATCTCATTATGGAAGTGAGGCCACACAAGTAGTGGAGTGTTTGCTAATTTGTGAGAACAGGTACAATAATCTTAAGTACTAGTGATGGTTCTGCCTAGACATCATTGTAATGGGTAAAACACGGCACAGACAAGAATTCCAGGCCGCAGAATTGTCCCCAACACTCTATTTCACATGATCCACAAAAAACCTGGAAGGACTTCTAAAAGACCTTGGATCTCTGCAGGTAGTAACAAATACCACTTATAAATCAATCTCTTGAAACTTGCTAGTAAGAGCATCCTGTTCTCAAAGGGAATAAAAGAATTCAGACAACCAAGCTTATAAACTCTCTGAGCCAAACAATTTTCAATTTTATTTTTGCAATCTTTTCTAGGTTAGGATATCAAATCAGTAAATGAAGCATGAGCCATAAAGCAGCTGAATATTGTAGATGCTTGATGAAATAATTTTTTTTCTTTCTAACATAACGCCACATTCCAGTGTCTTCTATTTCAACATGACGTTTCTACTTTCTTTTGTTTGCTGGTTCTGATATCACCAACCAGAATACTCCTCTACTCCCCATGACATCATCAATGTAGGTAATTAAAATTGTCTTTTCAGGTAAGAAATTCCAGGACACATATAGATACAAACTTCTAGTTTTCTGTCACTTGCTTTAACACTTTTTTTCCTCACTGGCACTTTTTATGAGTTGTATGTCCAAAGATTGATTACAATAGTGAAATATGGCACAGGGCATTTCCTATTACTATTTTCTTTCATTAATATCAGAAAAGATGACAAGTTACAAGGATTTCAAGGATGTTACAACAGGCCTCTGAAATTAAACTAGCAAACACATGAACAACATTCCAGTTGGTCACCACTCATTTATCTGAATATTTCATCACTCAAATATAAACTGGAGGTCTCCCTCTTGTTCTTAAAATGGATCCAAGTGTTACATAAAATCCTACATGAAATTATGATGTAACTTTTATCAGGATCTTATATTGTGCACCTAATTTAGGATGATAAATTAGGACTAGTCTCAAGCTGCATTCATCTCTCCCATGGAGAAAACAATTTGTGCATTAGCTTGTAATAGAAACACAAAAATAAATCACATCTATTGAATGTATTAATAGGTACATTTATGAAATCTTACTGTTGGATTGTTCAGATAACATACCTCAGCAAAGGCTTGGCTCCCCCACCTTTAAGGATTTAGACACTTACTTCCCCAAGCTAGTACCCATGTTTTGTTCTTTCTTCTGAGCTGGGCAAGAGTGACACACTGTGCTACCTTTAAATAATTATTGAAAGTTTACACCTTGTGGTAATAAGAAGAATTCATCTCATATGCACAAAGCTTTTCCAAATATTAAAATTTAGTCAACTAACACAGCTGTAGACATAAAAGCTTGGGTCCAAACAGCAATTTTAGAGGGCACAACTTCCACATAACTATTACTAGCTCCCTAAAATATACAGGTGTCTGGTTCTTTGACCAAAATCTATAACCCTGAGGTAGATGCCAAGGGTCCATGTATAAGAGCAGGGCAATCCACAGCATGGGGTTCACATCGGCGAGCCTGCTGAGCAGAAACCTGCCCATGTTAGCTGACAAAAAAATGCAACAGAGCACAAGTTGAGCGCAAATCCTACCTCTCCTCCAGGCTTAGAGGTCTCACTCATTTGACAGGGAGACACTTACCTCCACCTCACATTTTCCTGAGAACACAGGCACAAAGGGCCAAAGCATGTAGGCTCCTAATTCCTGCTTAAGCCCTTAAAACACCCACTAAAGTCAGGAGAATCTCAGGATTTAAATTGGAGATTAAGAGCTGAAGCATCTTTAGGGATTGATCCTCTCTTTCAAAAGGCAAGAACCCTCTCTCTTCCTTTTTTTTTTCTTTTGCTGGTTCCACTAGACAGCAGAGAAAGAAACAGCTTCTTCCCTTTGTGCAACAGCCCAACCATTAAATGTGTTCTGACACATTGAGCATCCAGATCACTCCTCCACTTTAGAGAATTCACACTGCCATTTCCCTGGCCACCATCCCAACAATCAGAGCAAACTCATCATCAGGTGAAGTATGAAGCATCTTAAGTTTGCTCACAAAAGGGATTCATCAGGAGACAGTGAGATTTCCCCTGTAAGGCCAATGGTCAAGCCGCCTGCCAAGGCAAACAGAGAACTGACAGCTGCTTTCTAACAAGAGAACTGTATATTTTCTTTACACTGGGCTTCCTTTCATACCTTGCTGAAACACTTTTGTACGCAAGAAAAACTTAACTATTTTCTCCTCTTCATACAGCATATCCTTACTTAACCACACTGCAACTTTTACAGGATACAGAAAGTTTGGTCCTAGAGGGGCTCTGGACTCCTTCATTGCCTCGAGAAATAAAACCAGAGACTGCTTAGATGAGGATCCTAAAAACACTTTTGCAGAAGCATGGGGTTGTTTTAAAAATCCAGACCTACAAGTATCAAAACAGTGGAATAACATGCTGATGATGAGGGGAAGGAACGTAACACATAACTGAGAATTACCTAACTCCAACTGCCCCATCAAGAAGCTATCATTAGATACGTCCTCTTATGATTTTTATAACAATTTCTTCTTACATAACACATTCCCACTTTCTTTAAAAAATTCTGACCTCAAAAGCAGTCTGTCATGACTTATAAGTTCAAGCCAACATTCAGTGACCCAGGCTGTCACCTGAGATGTGAAGATTACTATCATTTGAAGTGCCATAATAAATCTCAGGTAACTCGACTCAAGTCTGACTTACAAGAGTCATGTTCATGGAGTGTTTGCTCAATTTTTTGTCACTGCTTAATACCTGCAGTGGCCAATTATACCCTTAAGTATAGTTTTCCTATGTGAAAACATATAATCTACTTGATTACTTAGCAAACAGCAGAGATTGAATTTTTATGTGTTGGTTGTGAGCATTGCTCCTGCCCCTATGGCAATGAACAAGCCTCTGGATCATTCCTGCTTTGTCAAGTTGACTCCTGGTACCCTGGGAGACACATTCCTGGGATCCAGCATGTGGGGAAACTCAGACAACTCAATAATGCTGCACCCCAGCAATCAGCTGCTGCTTCTGTGGGCCCACACTGAGCTCTGCTTCCACTGAAAGTGGAATTTAAGGAGCCCACAGGGAGACCAGGAAGTAAATTTGAACAATAAGACACTAGAAAAATAATGTCAATGCACAGATAATGGGGAAAAAAAAAAAAAGTCTCAGGAAAGTATCCATATTCTGTTTAAACCACTTGTAAATAGCTCTTCATCTCTCACACCCCACCAACCTAGAGGCAGCACAGTCGAAATCTGAATATTTGACTATTTGCTTCTAGTTTCAGTGCTAGTAACTAAAACTGCTGCTCTAAGCTCCAGAGAAAACATATGCTGATCACAGGATGCAGCAAAGTGCTCAGAAATCTCAGGGAAAATCAAGAAGACTATTGAAAAAGTAAAAAGTCATGAAGAGCCTACACAGCTAACCTCTCCAAACAAGTAACGAGAATCAACCCCACAGTGAGAGCCTGGAGTTTGCATCAAATTTGATGAGATGTTTAGGAAAAAAAAGGACTGGCACCTTTTGAAAGGAAAGATAATATTTACAGCAAATGAGAATTTAGTAAGCCGTGCATGAGTTACCATGCTTTGCTTATGCAGCCTCTTAGTAAACAAAACACCAGAAAGGAAGGAACAAAAAAATCCGGATATGTCCCGTATCAGTACATGCCACACAGTTCAAGTGCACTTACTGCCTCCTCAACACATAGTTCTGCTAGTGCAGTTTTGATAGCATTCCTATTGTATGCTTTTCTTGCAAAAAATTAATTAGTTCTCTCTGTCAGGCATCACAGGCCCCACTGCACTAAAATGAGGTTTTGTTTGTTCCTCTGATGTTTTAATTATTGCAACATGATTACAACAGACTAAACAACAGCCTAAAGGTACAGATGTAGCTACCATCTAAAATACACCCATGTATAAATATGTATGAGCACACACACAGCTATGGACGATGCTTCTTTCCATAAAAAAGCAACTCACATAATCAAAGCTTAGAAAACTTTTGTAGTACCTTCACATTATTAACATCCTCCAAAATTGCTCCTAATCACAACGAAGTGGCTTCCAGGTAATGAATAACCAGCGCCCATTCTTTTACGGGGGCAAAAACGTGATGAGGGAAACACAGGAAACTTGGTGAGATATTTGCAGTCATTAAATGGAAATGCACAACACAAATTGTGAAGAACCATGACTGATCATACTCTACCATTTATCCTCATCCTTACATCTCACTCTTCATGTGTCATTCAAGCCAACTTCAATGGTTAAATATTAATCATAGAATCGTTTGAACAGGGAAAGACCTTTAAGATCACCAGGTCCAACTGCTGTCTTAGACAACCAATACATAGTGAAACCTCCAGCTGACAAGCTCCTGCCTTCTATCTACACATATGTGGATTTAGAAAGTTTTGGGGGGGAGGTTGATCATCTATTTAAAGGACTCTACACTCTCAATCTTTTTCACTTTAAAAAGAATTCTGACACCCAAATATGAACAGACCAATTATCAAAATGGGTAGGACTATGACGTTGCAATTTAAAGATGATGAGTGTCAAAAAAAGATAATGCCTCATCTTACTCTGTGAGGAATGAGTTTGATTTCCACAAGTTATGACCATTGAAAAATCCTGCCCAAAAATATAATACAGCAATGCATATAATACAGTAATTCTCAGTAATTAAGAGATCCACCCACTGCAGTAGATTTAGACTAGGTCCAGAGTTATTTTACTGCTTGTATTATTATTGCTACTAATGTTGGGGTGTCATGTGGTATTAGACAAGACTGTCAAGTCATAACCTATGGAACAGGCTCTGGGAAAGGAGCAGAAGAATTGCTGCCTACACAAGAAAGTGGTGAGAATACCCAGAATTTTGCCTGCTGGATGGATGATGAGCCACACTCCACTTAGAGGTCAGGATTAGTGAAAAGAGAGTATTTAAGCTGAAAGGGAGATAATTTCAAACAAAATTCCTCCCCGCCCTCCAGCAGGAATATCAAAGAACAGTGTCTGATGCTGCTGCACTTAAAACATTCCAAACTCAGACTGTCGCCTGTATCCCCAAACAGTTTACCTGATGACACAGTCTTTCACTGGACAGGACAAAACACCTCCTACTGCAATACATGCATCTTTCAAGAAATAACAGCGCCAGCTTTCATGCTAGTTGCAGCACACTTATTCTTATGTCACCAAGAAATAATTTCAGTATCATCTCTTTAGGTAACATTCTTTTCCAAGACTGAAACCATGAAATTGTACCAATCAACCAGAATTTTTCTTTCCAACATTTTTTCCCAATTAATTCATTTAAAAAGAGAATAGACAGCTTGTGTCCCCTGTAGCCTTAAAACAGATTGAGAGCAAAAGGCCCCTGGCCCAACCCTCCAGCCTCAGAAGGATGATTTCAGTCTCCTTTTTTTTTTTTTTTTGAAGGACAAGGTATTATCACCTGTAACAGGAATTCATGCAAATTCAAATAAAGAAAATAATTTACTACAAAATCAGTTGGTTTTCCCTCAAGATTTCTGAGATTTATTTATTTATTTATTTATTTATTTTAGTTTCTTATTTCAGCATTTTCTTGCTGTCTCAGGTTTTCTAAGCTTCACCAGCTCCTGACAATTCTATATGCCTACAGATTCTCAGGGGTCAGCGTAAGGCTGCAAAGAAAGTAAGGGAGAATTTACCTGGGTTTAGTAGTAATATTGAAGGAAGAGTTCTCAAGCCAGTCAGTTCAGATTTAATTAAAATACAGAAGAAACTACCATGGAATGATCTATATTCAAAGGGGATTATGGCTAACACTAAACTGTTTACAAAATCAATGGGAACCTAGCACAAAACAGATACAGCTCAGGTGAATACACATTGATTAGATTCCCACTTCCAAGATGCAGTCCTCTTTTCCATGTTCCTCATTAATTCATTTCAAGATTTATGTGAATTGCAAAATAGATGTTCCAAGCTGTACTGAGCTCCAGTTATTTATATTGTGTTAACAAAGGAAAAATAAAATTCTATTCATCTGAAACTACAATTCATTTGTCTCCAAACATTTAATGAGAGAGGATGGTTCAGCTCACCTCCAAATTCATCATCTGCTGCACATTATTGAATATCCAATAATGCCAATAGTAACCAAGAAACAACTGGCACAATCTGTTAGCTCTCAGACTGAGCTGACAATTTCCTGGTGTACCCAAAACACAAACCAAAACAGAGTTCAGTAAAAACTCTACATCTTCATAATACTCAGTGTTCTGCAGCCTTTTATGTAAAATTAGCAAGGTTCTAATTGCCAAAAAGGACACTGGTGCACTGCACCTCCAGTGTTGTCAAGCATCAGTGCCCACCAGCCACAAGACAGGTCATGTTTCAGCCAAATTTGATATTGCTGTTTGCACAGAAAAATCATCAGATGAAAACCATGCACAGTGGCAGCATCAGGCTCTGAACTGATTTTCATAGAAAAGAGCAACTGAAAATTGTGCCTTACATTCTTCCACAAACTGGATGCACTTCAGATTGCCACTGACCTTTTCACAAAGGCACTGATTGAGCTAACTAGACTGAAAGTTGAAAAGCAAATGAAGTCACCGAAGGGGTAATGGGTTAAAAAAACCTCCAGAACAGAGCAGAAGGCCTGACCTTCGAAGGTTAATGTCACTTGTGCCCAAGTAAATGGAGGAAATGTTTCATGATCAGAACAGTGGTTCTTAAACAGACATTATATAATTCCAGTGAAACAAAGTGCTTAGCTGAAAAATAACTCACATGCACGAACCTCCACAACTGGTGTCTTAAGAGACTGAACCAGCCCAATTGGTTACACAGATCCCGATTTTTAACAATGACCTTCATCTTCAAACAGGCTTGCCCAGTTTTCCATTTTGTCAGTTAAGTGACAATACCATTCCGCATAAGTACTGCAAAATTCCTCTTGCCTAAGGTACCTGCAGTGGAAAACAATGCCCATTTCCTAGCAGTAAGGAAGAGCCTTTGTGGACAAAAAATCAGGATTATTCCTGCTCCTGGAGGCAGGAACGCATCAGCGACAAACTCAGGCTACCATGGTATCCTCACATATGCCAGCTAAGAACACAGTCCTGACATTGGGGAGCACTAAACCAACTCTGCACAAAACTATTTTACTGCCTCATGGATGGGGGTGGACTCAAAAGTTAGGAAACAAAAGCCTCAGTGATCTTCTCCTAAGAAGCAGGAGTATGAATCTCCCTGGGCCAAATCCATACAGGCCCAGGAGTGCCCAAAAATGTGACAACTGAGTTAAAACCTTCAGAGAACTAAGATACATAAATCCACACAGACATAAGGTAGAAAGGCAAGTTTAGTTTTAAATAAATAGAGGATTTTTAAGTGCTTTAGTAAATAAGGGACTGAAGCAGTTAGCAAGAAAAAGAGCTGAAGTCTAGTTTAAAGTTCCACTAACAATGCAAAGTTAGTTAAATTCTAGTCATAACAAAAAAAAATGTAACCTTGCTAAAACATTCCTAGATAGAACAGACAGCTATATGCACAGAATTTGTGTAAGAATTTATGAATATTGCCACACATCAATCTTGGCTTAGCCCAGCAAGACTGTATAAAATTCTTGTTTTAACCTGATTGGCAAAAAATAGAATAAAATGGACTACTTTGAGAATGCTAGCACACACACACAGGCTCAGGAAACATCACAAATGCTGTTGCTGCTGCTGCTGCTGCTGCTTGGGACTTAGAAACTTTATGTTAGAAGGCTTCCTGCTTCATGCTGGGGACTCTAATAATTTTGCCTTCATGAGGTTGATTTAATGATGTAATAAGCAACTTTGCTTTTACAACTACCCAGCTTCTAGTCTTCCATGAGGACACGAGGAAATCTCGGCACCAGAACAGAAGTGGGAATGGCAACAGCTACTCCTTGAACACCCATCACAACAGCAGGTCTAACTTCATGCCCTCCTCCCTGGGAAGCAGAAGCACCAGTAGGCATGGAGTCCTGGCACCAGCACAGGGCAAGCAGAGGGAACACACGGCCAACCTGGTGCCTCAGGAAAACCCTCCTGTGCCTATGCCTAGAGACAGCCCCCCAGCAGACAGGGATTTTTCCAACTCTTTACAAGTTGGGTGTTCTCTGTTTTTGCACAACACAGCATGTCTCTGAGCTAGCACTACCTCACACTCAAATCTGAAGATGTGTCTTGGGTTGCAACATGCAACCAAAAATGTGTATTCTACTGCCATCTGTTGAAACCGGTTGGGGCTGATACAATTACATCATACCATTGGGAGATGCTCCACCCAGGGGGAGGAGCCAAGCATTCCTACCTGGATAAAACCTGGGATTCAGAACACCAGCACAGCCTGTTTGCACTGCATTCCCAGAGGAAGAGTGGACCCATCTCACCAGCACTGGACCCTTCTACAGGATCATCTCTGCTCCAATAGAACCACATCTGCCACTCCAGGAGGACTTAACTGGACTGCTCCTAACACCCTGACCAACAGGGTGTCAGGTCGTGTTCTGACTCTGTCAGTGTTTTTTTTGTTTATTTGCTTTTTTTTGTACTACTACATTTTTAATATTCCTAGTAAAGAGCTGTTATTTCTATTCCCATATCTTTGCCTGAGAGCCCCTTAATTTCAAAATCATAATAATAATTTGGAGGGAGGGGGTTTTCATTCTGTGTTCTAAGGGAAGCTCTAGCTTTCCCTGGCAGACACCTGTTTTTCCAAACTGAGAGAAGATGTTACTTTGTATTCATATAATCATCTCAGCACTAATAACTACCAAGACATACAGACACAGCCTTTGGTGAAAGCTTGAAGGGAAAATACGAGTCATAAGGATTAGGGAAACAATATAACAAAACAAAAATGTGAAGTAAACAATCCTAAGGAAGATGAGAGACAAAAAGGAGTTTGCTTTTTTGCATTATGAATTTTATCCCAATTATTTTCAAGCCCTTTCTTAAGCCTGAAGTGGAGAGAAAACAATTTTCTTCTATTAAACACAGTGATTCCTACAGGGACATGTTATATGCCTCATGCATATAAGGCCTATACAGCTTCAGCAAGTGGGTTCAGGACTAGATATAAACACAATGCAAGATATAAACACTGTAAACATCTTCAACAGAAGCAATAAAAAAATTAGGTTAATATAAGGCATTTAATCAGAAAATCTCTGTAGCAGGAAGGAAAACTAAGATTCTAATTTAGGAATGAAAATTAAAATTTAAAAGAAAGTGTCCTTATCAGGACAGACACCGAAAAATTTTCTACTGAACACCCAGAGGGTATTTTGAAATTTACCCCTTGGACATGAAGAACAGATACACCAACTGGAAAAATTAGAAAACATAATAGCTTCAGTATTCAGTGTTTTTTTCCAGAAAACACTGAATACTGAAACTATTATAAGAGTCAGCAAATCAACAGGAAACTAACATCAATATAAGGATTACCTTGTAGATGCTGCACATACATTTGTACTGATTTAAATTATTTAAATCAAAGCCTCACTCTAATTTTTTTTATAACTCTTTTTACCAGCCTCCAAAAAGATACAGGTACACAGAGGTAAATCATTAAACAAGGGTAAATGTGTTAGAAAAATACATTTCTGAGATTTTTTTTTTAGAGGCAGCTACCTACCTAAATGAAATAGATTTCTCTGTCAAAAAATCTTACAGACTAAGAGGAATTCTCTTTCTAAAAATTAAATCTGTACATGAATATTTTATAGAACATCTGCCCTCAGCTGTCAATAACATTTAGAAAATGAAACTGGGAAAAAAACCAACAACTTACTTCTTGCTGTGTAAGCAGTTTGATTACTTTTCTACACTTACTTTGGCTGATTTTGTGGTATTATTGTGCTGTTCCTTATAAAGTACCTGCATCCAGTAAACTTCATAATACCCCGGCAAAACAACAAAGGATGCTGCTACCACTATTATCCCAGTTTCCAAGCAATAATCCAAACCAGATAAACCTGCCCAGATATACACTACTAAACACACAGATCTTACATACATGTGGGCCCAGCTTCCTCTTCTAATTGGAATGATGTAAGCGGAAAAAAAGCAGCCTTATTTTTAGTTTCAATTCAAATACATCCCCTCATGCAACACAATAAATAATGTTGTTTTGCTTAAATAAATCTATAAATGTGTTTTCATAAATGAACTGGGCTGAAAAAAACCCCAAGTAACTGTTTGTTTAAAAATAAAACTTTGTATAGACAAGTAAAAAAAATATGTCTATGTATATTAAATTTGTTGTTTAAAATTGTCTACATATGTTAGAATTGTTATATGCCAGTATACCCCTGCTACATCTGGATAATGTTAAAAGCTCAATGCCTTCTCATAAATTCAGAATAGACTGCAGTTAATACAGACATAGCCTGTACCTATCAGCATAAAAGTCAATTCCAGATTATCTGAACAGAAGCCATAAGGAGAAATGCTGGTCAAGGATGAAAAATATGCGTGCTGAAATAGTAAAAAAAGAGTAGAGAGCAAACCAAATAGCTAAGCCTGAGGTTAGCAATCATATCTTCTCCAATAATTTCTTAACTTCAGTGCTTTGTTTTTCACATGCACATTAACTGTGGATACCCAGAGCCAAATCAGTAAGTCCCTTACTAAATCTTGTAGGGGAAAATGTTTCAGTATAAACTGACATATGTCATAGGTTTAGAGACTCTTGTAGTTTTGGAAACAATTCTGTTCACCTTCTACTGGAAACAAAATATATTGATATAAAGAAAAGACAACAGCTAATATTTCCTGGATCAGACTCCAGCTATGTTATCACCAAGGGCAAAACATATTTGCTATTAAAAATAACTTTAAAAAATACTTTTATAATAAGCCAAATTATATGTTCAGTTTGGTTTTGATGTTCTGCTTGTTGGGTTCTTTCTACTGAACGATAAAATCCTAATTTCCTTCATTAGTTTCAAAAACAAAAGAATGCAACAATTGTGGGGAGAAAGGAGCGATTCTTTGGTTTGTTGCGCTTTTTGGTTTTCTTCTGCAACTAACTTTGAGTAAATCCTTTAAGATTAATCATACAACTGATCAACACAGAATATCTGCTAGATGCTCTTTTCTGGATGCAGCAAAGCTGCTGTATTTTGACTTATATTACAGAGCCTGGGCACTGTAAGTCTCCTGGCTACCCAAAGCCCTCACCTTTCATTTTCACCTTCTCTGTAAAGGTATCACTCTCCTCATCTGTTACCATCTCCCAGTATGGGGTGCTGCAGCTTCACAGCCGGACAAAGTGCCACAGTGTCCCCAGGGTCACCACCAACTTCTGGCTCAGCATCTCCTCAGGAAGCACCACAGTCTCAGACACACTTGTACCCAAAGCAGCTGAAATTGCTTAAAAGCATTTTCAAAAACATTTCTTTGAGACACCAATGCAATGAGAACAGCTCCCGAGGAGTTTAATGCTATTTCTTCCCAGGATCCCTAACATCCATATACAAACCTGAACAAAGTGATTTTCTACACCCACTTCACTGCATCTGTTACCTCTGGTCTCTACATTCTCTACTCTTAGATCAGCGTCCTCCACATCCTTCATATGCCTTTCTCCAGCAAACCAGGGGGGGTTTTTATGTTCTCAAAATTGAGGGGGATGAAGGATGTTCATTTCAGGCTATAATAGATCCTGCTGTAGGACAAGTGCATTTGTTCTGACCAACTCATGCCAACATTCAGGCAGCCTCAAAACCAGATCAGTTGTTCTACTACTGCCAGCACAGACTCTGAAGCAGGCAGATGACATCACTTACAACAGACAATTTTACACAGTCAGAATCAAACCCAATCCAACATGTTATCTGTAAATGGTTGTGAGAACTTCCATTTGGAAAAGGGACTCCATGCCCCTAGATCATTCCTTAAGAGTAACAGAGAGACAGACTGAGTACCAAATCCACACATCAAGTTTCTTCAAAGTAGCTGAAAAAAAATGCTAAGCGCCAGCATTTAGAAGACATTCTCTTTTACTCATTTCAAGACATTAAACAATGCAAAATAATTGCCCCCTCCGCAAAACCAAGCACTGCAAAAGGTAACCACAGAGACTCAACAGCATCTAAAATGACCCTCCAGTGCTCTTGCTGCAGATCAAGATGACAGAATCAGAAAAAAAATTAGGTTGGATGTTAACTGGAGGTTTTCTTTGCCAGCTCCCTTTTTGGACTTCACAGGCTCCTGACAGAGATGCAGCTGTCAGACCCTGGGTAACTAAAGGCTGTTGTGTTGTAATGGGAAAACTCCATAAACACACACGGGCACACACGTCACTTTTTTAACTATCCCAGTTATGCTTCAGATTTTTAGAAAGGCAGAACTTCAGCACCTCAACCCTTAGGTTTTGAGAGCTAAGCACACAATTTTTAGCAATTTGCATAGAAGTTCTGGTAAGTGGCTTCCATCCAAGTCCAAGCAAAATCTCTTCATTATATACAAGCATTTCTCAGTATTTTTCAGTCCAGCTCAAACATAAGTGAACTTCTGATCATCACTAGAAGAACGAGACTGATTTTTTTCTCTCCTTTGCTGCCAGATGTTTGATGCAAGCACTTACCTGGTTTAAACCACCAGTATTCCACTAAAATCTTTCAAATGTTTCCCTTTTTCATTCCATTTCATTTCCCTGATTTTTCATTCCATTTCATTTCCCTGATGCCAGCAGGCATGTGACATGAGCTATACCATATCATAATTTGAAAAAAAGAATTTTGGAAATATCAGGATCAATAAAAGGGCTTAAAGAGTAAAGACCAGCAAAAGCTCTTTCTGCTGACAGAGTGGAGGACATACACACCCCCAGTGATTGCATGGATTTCTCCCTCTTTCACTGCTGATACAGTTGTGGGGACAATTTGCTGTAAAGGTATAGCAGGACGCTCTGCCTGGAGAGGGGGTAGAACAACTGGAACAATGCCCTATTTACAGAGCTGTCTGTGGCAGAAGGAAAAGAGGCCTCTTGCTGCTTTTGGTGTTGAATAATGCTGGAACCAGCCTGACTCATCAACCCCAAAGTTCAACCTCCTGACAGGGAAGTGAAGATGTGGCACACCTGGTAAAGGACCTGATAAAGGAACCAGCAGTGATACCACTGATAACTGAGAGATGCTGGGCTGACACAGCTGGCCAGGACACAAACGACTGACGGTCACTTTGTCCTATAAAAGCCCAATCCTGCTCTTTAATGGCAAGGCCTTTGAGCACACCCCTCCCTGGAGTGTGCGCAGAGTCCTCCCTCCAGTGGGGAGATCCTGGAGGGGGGAGCAAAAAAGATGTGCCCACAGTCATTGGTAGGGGTGAATAACATCAATCGCTACTGAATAATTGCTTTCGCTAACTTTAATATAATACTTTCAGCACTGGTTCAAAAACAGTGCATTATACTGTTGCAGCAGCCCTATTGTTAGAGGGTAGAAATTAGCAGAAACACAGACTTCTTGTTTATCACAGCATGAAACGGATCCTGGTTTATTCCCCTTTACAACTCAGCCATCCTGACTCCAGCCATTCCCTGACTCTGGCTGGAGCAAGCCCCTGCTGTGGGTTTTCCTTGCAGCCTCTGACTGTTGGTTACTTCTGGCTGAACTCTGACTGCAGGCTGTTACCCAGCTAGACTGTGGCTGCAGGTTCCAACAACAATTCTAAGTGCACCCCCAGACTGACCTCACAGCAGTGATTCTCTCTGCCCACTGTCCTTCCTCTTGTTCCCTCTTTCTCAAGGTTCCTCTTCCGTCATGATTTTCTACCCATCCCCTCCCCAGCTCAGCCACTCCCTTTCATCAGTTCTTTATTGGATACAGCTGTGACTGATCAGGGGTGAGGCTGAATTGGGTAATTAACACAGCTGTTACTTATCAGAGGCCAGGTCACCTGTATTCTCTTCTCCTACACTATACTATAATAGTAGTCACAGCTACCTTTACTGTGTAGTAAATAATTCTGATTTGCATATTTTAGTCTAAGCATTATCATATAAATCATTTCTTTTTATATAAATATGTCCGGTTTGCCATCCCTAACCCTGTGGAACCAAGTCATATTAAGGTTCAATTACACCTACACAATCCTTTGGACTCAAACCTCTGACCAAGTCTGGTGCTAAATCTGGATCCAGCTGCACCCAGACTCCTCCCTGGGAAGGAATTTAGAAAGCAAGGGGGCCCTTTCTGCACCTCCTGACTAAAGAGGGCTTCTCTAATAAACTTTGTCTGAGTTCCCATTCTGCACACAACGAAGGGTCATTACAGTGAAAAAGATAATTACATTGCCACTGAAGGAACACATAATAGCCTTTTCTTCTCCTACTGGTCAGATTCTACTATGACTAGTAGCCAACAACACAGCACTGGGTTTTCATTAACCCATCTATCAAATTATATCCTGTACATTTCCGAAGAATGCAACCCTAACATGTAAGAACATTTGCTGATTGGGGGACACAAGATCCCGAATCTCTTCACGTGAACAAAAATCTCATCAGCCTCAGAGCAGGATTTTCATTGCCATCCTGAAGGGGTGAGGATGTTTTTTTCCTTTAATAACAATGATTATAATTTGTTCAAATGCAAGTTACACAAGAACTGACAGTTGCAGGCCTGAATTCCTTGGGAGACATAATTATTTATGACACTTTATTACAACAAGACCAAAACATATGGTTACCTTATTAGAAATTAGAATTTATTTTCATATAAATCTCAGCATGACATTACAGCAAAAGAACTAAAGTTACTCCAGGGGATGGCAAGTAATTCCACTTTCCAGGTTTCTGTAGCTGGAATATGATTTTAAACTAATTAACTTGTAAACATAAAAGCAGCTTTGGTAAGAGAAATAATCTATCCAGAGCCATATAAGGTACAAATATCTCCTTCCAACAAACTCTTGAATGATCTTAGGATAAAAATTTTAGTTTTTTGCTCGAAATCATTCTGTCCACTGGGAACAATATAATCTCTGCCTTAAGTTTATCACCATCCAATGAACTTGAGATGGAACAGGTCTATTTTTGTTTTAATTCAGTCTCCTCCACTAGCAGCTCATAGCACAAGGAATCTGCAGTCTCATTTATTAAAGGCAGGACACCAACTGACAAGTGCCTGCCTTCTGATCATGTTATAAAAGATGAATTTGAGTTCACGTGATGGTTAAGGGTATAATTTTAAATAAAAAGTCTCTCTCTATGGAAATAGTAGGCAGGACAAAAGTATTGCATTATATCACCAGGAAAAGTGACTTTCACTGATAAATAGGATTACCTACATAGTAGAACATTAAATTTGACACTGTAAGGCAACTGGAATCTTAAGAAGTAGGTTAACAAGTGTCTTTCAAAGAAAATGCCAACTTTTAAGAAAGAAACCTGGCAGGGAGTTACATGTTTATAAAAGGCAGGCAGAGAGGTTGTTTGGGGGTTTTGCCATCGGTTTTGGGTTTTGCTTTGTAAACCTCCATGAGGATTTTGTCTCAACTGAAACACTGCCATTAATGTTGTCTTTGAGACAGAGATGATCTGACTGACACTTTTAGATTCTTCTCCTGCCCTCCCCTCTTCTCTGGGTTCTGCCTAGAGGAAAAAAAAAAAAAATCCGTGCATTTAGCATCAATATTTGTCCCAACTCCTTAACTTCATGAAATTACCTGAAGCATGCACAGTTTCTGTGTATGTATCTGTATCCTCACACCTATTCACAGAATGTAAGTTTACCACAGCACACAGAACAACATGTGCAGGAAACATCTTGTGATGCAGGTTTTCTGAGAGAACAGCAAGCAGAAGGATTACCATTAAAAGCTGACCCAGAAGTCACGTCAATGGACACCATCCAAACCCACAGCTGTACATCACTACCACACAGAAGGTTTATATGGTACCACGTAATGTTAATGTCACCTCCCAAGCCACAGTGTGGTGAAATTAGAACAGCTGCAGTGAAATCACTACAGAGGAGGAGAGGAAAACTCAACAAAATTCACCTTATTTTATAGAGCAAGAAAAACACCAGCTGTGAAAACTCAGTAGACTGCCAGCAGACTTCTACTCTGAGGGGCATATGCAGGATTGGGTTTATTCTTTTTTGGTTCAACCAGCTTGAGAAAAGTTCTGCACACTGAACAGTTATTTATGCACAGAATGTGGTGAGTCAAAGAATTAAATATTAGAGGTAAGCTTTATGAAGCTCTCTCATCTTCAAAACGACAACAGAAGCCCCACTGTATGACGAAAGATTTTTTTGTTCCACTACGTTTTGCAACAGAAGTAAACTTTTTCTCACTAAATCATGCTGATAGCTATGTCTTTATATTTGGAACTAAATCTTTACTCTAAAAATGGCTAATTGTTCCTGATCTCTGCAATAATGGGGAAAAAAAAAATCTTATTTTTCTGTGTGTAGTAATTTTTTTCCTAAGTGACTTTCAGGAAACACTTTCTGACAAAACCTACACTAAATGTACCTTCAGAACAGATGTTTTCAATATATTTATGAATTTATCTTTGTGTAAAGAATTTCCTGACTACATGTGGTATCAAGTTCAAAGGAAAACAAACTGAAAGCAATAAAGACTACTGTATGCGTCTGGAACGTACTTCCAAATTACAAGGAAATTAAATTTGGTTTTATTTTTACAATAGCTAGCAACAAAGTCCTGCGATTTCAAGCACACCAGGCAGACATTCTGCCAGGGCCCCATGCTGCATGCTTGGATCCATGCTCAGAGGAAAATGAGCACTCCCTTTTCTCCCTAAGCTTTCGTTCGTCTTTATGTCATCCTCCCAAAATCTGCCAAGCCCAGTAAAATTATCATAACTCTTCCTTAGAGTACAAAGTAGGCAGATTTTCTGAATTTGGCTAGCATTTCAGAGCTTATGTGACTTTTTTTGAAATGAGCAATAATTTGTTAACAACAGATTAAATAACACTTTCAGAACACAGAAGGGAAAGAGCGGCTGAGTCATGTTCCTTCTGAAAGTCACATGTGCTTCTAGAGTATTCTGTCAAGTTCAAAAATTGAATGAATTTTCACAAATATTAAGCTGTTTCACCCCTCACTCTTTAAGCTGATGTAACAGCACTAAGGTGAGGGTCAGGTCATACAAGAACCATCCTAGAGAGCATGCTTAGGTACACAGGGAAAGAACACAATAGAGTAATAAAATGAGAATATTCATCGTGCAGGTCCACTTTAGTCAACAAGTCTTTTCTTACATGACACCTGCTATCAGAGACCATTCTCTGGTGACACTGGCTGAGCACACGCTGTGCAACGTGACAAAACACCTCTTAGTATGCCACCGTAACACTTTTATGACATGCTTCTTGGGGGCATAAAGGATGGCTAAGGTTAATACTGATTTTCTTGTTCCATGCACTCATCAGTGAGAGGCAGCATGCATTTGTCCTGTGCTATCTCACTTCAGATTTTAGCAGTACTCACAATGGATCAGATATCAACAGCAACAAGTAAAAATCACGTTTGTACCAACATAACTTTGCAGGTAGGAAGGGGCTGTAAATGTTTCAAGCGAAGAAGGCAATAAAGCATGGGGAGCTGAAATGTGGCACAGAAATATTATTCTTTTCCCCTTCACTGAGAAATATATAGCAGAAATTATTTTCAGAAGAGATGGCCCGTTGCCTGCTAGCATCTAAAAAGCGAGCATCAGCATGCCAGCTAACAAAAAGCATGGCTTTCAGCTGATGAGGCTTGATTTTCCTTTCTTTGTCATCTCTGACTCCATGTGCTGACACTTTGCTGTTTCTTAGTCCTGTTATTTGCAAAGCAGTCACAGATTGCACAGTTGTACAATGCTGAAGAAGCACGCAAGTACTTGCAGGTCTGCTGCACACACCACACAACACATCTAGAACAATTGGCATCAGACAGGCTCATATGGATTCCCCATTTTGGTCCTGGTTTGGCCACAAACTGCTGCGTCACGTGGCACTAACACACATGCAACTTCCAGTGCCTAGTACAGGTGCCCACCACAGGCATCATGTCCTGAGAAGCCAGAGCTGCAAGTGTGCACACACTGCTGGAACACTGAAGTCCTGCAGGCCTTGCACTTGGCTAGCTCACTTGCATGAGTCCCAGACTTTATCTGCATGTAGAGAGGGGTTTCCCCAGGGAAGAGGAAAACTCTGGATTAATGCCCTGGGAAACCTCTTTCTAAGCACAGTAAGCAAGGGGCTCCCTCAGAGGCTCCCTCAGAGGCTCCCTCAGTTCAAGCATGCAAATCATTACTAGAAAGTTCCTTGTTCTTTGTGCTACCATAGGTTGATTTTTGGTGCAGGAATTTTAATATTCCTAATCATTCTCCCCTATTGGACCCTTCCCTCAGGCCCCGCCTTATCTCTGCCCTACACTGGGATGTATAAATACCCCTGTCTGAGCCTGGACCCTGCCTCTGGCCCCTTGTTACTGCCTTGTTCCAGTTTGCTTCAAATGTAGTGAACACCTTACTGTTTGTTACTTTTGCATTATTAAAATTCCTTTTCAGACAACTGGATCAAGGCTGCCTCTCTCTATCAAGTCGCCATCGGGGCACAGTCCTGAGGAAACTCAAAGGGGTCTGATCGTCCGGGCTCGGACCCCCGGGGGTTTCATCCATGCAGGTGTGACAGAGATAAAGGGACACTGGTTCAATGCCTGTGCCTGATTATCCACAGCTGTAGGTAAATGTGAGGTTTTTGTCTTATTTTCTTCGTGCTAGAGTCGGGATTAATACTCAGGAGTCGCAGTTTCATGTTTGGACTCTGTTTATTAATTCTTATCTATAGCACAGTCTCACAAGCTGTGAGCTCTAACTAACAAGGAAGAAAATGGAATACACCTCTGACTCTTGATAAGGTCTTTTAAGCGCTAATTATCCAATGACGAGATGACACCTATATTATTTATACTTCTAACCCAATAACTGACCACCCAAGGCCCACAGTGTGGACCCTTTTCACCCAATTAGAACAAAACCACCTGAAACCAAGAAGAAGGTAGTGAAGAAGGACCCAGACAATGCCCTAAATCCTCCATATTGCCCTGTATGTATTGCTGTATACTAAAACCTGAAACTCTTATATTTCCATGGTTTCAACAGGTAAACCCCAGACTATATGATTAAGAGAAATGTATCTACACATCTCTCTTCAAAAGACCAATATTTTAATTATGTCTTATATATGCAAGACAAGCAGCCAAATGTCAGAAAAACAGAAAAAGCCCAACATTTCTGGTTTTAAGTAAAATACATGGCTTTTATATAACACAGAGAATCTCAACTTATCTCAACTCATCACAAGCTTCATTTACTTGTTTGCTTTCAGAAACTGTCTTCCCTGAATACATCTGTTATTTCAAAAATGGAATGCATATACTGAGTGGTTGTCTTGTATCTACATCTTGACATAAGAAGCTTTTAAGTACTTGAAAAGTAGCTGCTGAGAATGAACAGTGAAAGCCTCTCAGGTTTTTATTACTTATTTTACGAATCTGTTGATGCCAATTCTCCAATAAAAGTTAGAATCTTTTTAATTCTTTTTTTCATTGTACTGCTAATGTGAATATGCAAAGTTAAAAAAGGAGACAAATACTTATCAAAAACCAGAGTAGACACAAACACAGTACTTCAGAGATCTTACAAAATTAAAATGATGCAAAACTCCAGCAAGACAAAAGTGTGTGAATAAGAGCAGGCAGAAATAACAGTAAAATTATAGGTAAGGTAAAATAATACTATACATCACAATTAGCATGCAAAACTACTTCAAGTACAGTGGAAGAGATAAGAAATCTGGAAAACTCCAAATTAATGATCTCTGGAGCACTCTAAACTAAGATGCCACTTACCAGCACATACCATGAGTTTGAAATAATTTAATCTTTAATCTCAAAGTAAACAGTAATCTTACATGTCTTAAGTTTAAAGGCTTAGCAAAAACAAAGACAAATTCAGATCTAGTCCTGAGCATGAGATCTTCCTTGCTTCCACAGGTGTTTTGTATGTTTAGTATTTGTTGCTCAGGTATTTTGAGTATATAATTCTTACACAGAGAAATTCAAAACAGTAAAAAAGAAAATCCACCCCTATACTGTACTAACAACCTCCTGCTAAACTGTACCTTCATACATGTGGCTTTGTCCTCATTTGTTTAAATCACTGCTTCACGTTGCACTGGAGACTACTGTACAGCCAACTATGAAATGATTCTATTTAGCAGATTAAACACGTAGATGAGAGGAATGAGGTTGGAGAGGCAGAAAGAGAAATTTTAAGAAAGCTGTTCTGAGGAGTGAAAGGAAGCTCCTGAAAGGAGTCACCTCTTGGCTAATCAATCTGTCAGTCTGTAGCTCCCCTTGCTCAAGGGCCTCTCTTTTGTGTTGAATCCAGAGAACTCCACTCCTTCTAGCAAACAGATAACGCCGTAAAATGCAGAAAGCAACACTCGCCTCTATCCCACAGTCTCAGGCAGCAAAAACAGCTGTTTGTTCTGTTGCCTAAATGTTTCTCACACACACACAAATCAGGGATTTAATTTGCCCTTCCAAAAAGTTACGCAACACAGACCCAGGTATCTTGCAATTCCTGCTAATTTCTTTTAAAAAGCTCTTTTTTTTCCACCATAACTACCACCAATGTACCGCCAGTATCTCCAAAATTGATTGGGTCAAGATGTTTAAATTTTTTCCACTGGAAAAAAAAAAGGGACAATCTTTGTCTAGGTAAATAGAAATACTAAGCACTGTCATTATTTAAAACAGCAAAAAGACCCCAGCTAATACTGGATTATGTATCATAGCTAATAAAAAGCCTGTCTTCTGATGTCCGAGAAGTCCTTGTAGTATGTATAAAGCAGTTGTTCAGTATTTTGTACAAAATAATTTCTCTCTATACACAATCTATCTGCTGCCTGCCTTTAAGAACACAAGTGGGAACTGGTTTTCCAGCCACTCAAAGTGAATATAAAGGACCATTCAAATCACTGTTTGTAGAGAAATGACTACATACCATAAGATTTAAAGCTGCTCTTTACTGAACACATTTATAAACTGCTATTTCAAGGCATCCTGTTCACTTGCATACACTAAAAAGCCCTTTTACAAATGCAGAATCATTTAAGCACAATCCACGCATGTCTGTTTTTATTCTTTCATCCTTAGTCCTCAGTATTTCAATTCTTCTGCTATATTTTGACAGCTTGTCAAAAAACATCACCTCCTTCCATCACCAATACTATTGCAAAAACAATCTAGGGAAATATTTTTTAGAGTAGCTCAAAAACTTCCTGTGATGGTCAAAAGATTAAATACTGCAGCCTGACATACAAGGGTATTAAAAAAAACCCCAACCCACAATGCAAAGGCAGGAAGGAATGTGGTATATATTGAATCATCAATTCATTTTTCAACAAGTACATCAGAGCTATGAATAACAAGCTCTGGAAAACACTGCGAAACAAAAAGGAGAGTAATACCCCACTGCATTCATTCCTGTGGTGGCATAACACATGAACAGGACTACCTCAGCTACAATCTTCTCAGAAATAGGTCTCTTATGTATCATAGGAAAACCATTTCAGTAAAGTACCTGTCCCACAGAAGTACTTCAGGAAGGACTGCAGGTCATCATTTTTATATCCCAGCCTCAGCACTGCTTCACACTTACCGTTCTTACAAATGCCTGCAGAATTCCCACTTCCTAAATTAATGCATCTTATAAAGGCTCTGTTCTCTAGAAAATATTTCAGAAGGTAGGTGCGATTGTCTGAGAAGGAGTGTTTTAAAATTTGTCACGTCAGCGTGACCACGGTGTGCAAAGACAACTGCAACACTGAAATATGCCTATGGACAGGGTGGCCCAGCATCATTTGGAACCTTCAATCCTTATTTACGAACACAAAAAGAGCCCCTGTGATATTCACCACCATGAAACCCAACTTTGCAATGAACTTCATTCATCTACCATTTATTTCATATTATGGTTTGGAATAAGTTGTTCAGGGAACGGGTCTTTGAATGTTTTGTTTACCTTCACAATATGCAGAGTCCCCTTGGACAGAGAGATAACCGTTTTTGCATTCACAAGTAGCTTTTGTGTTCCAGTTCTTGCACTCTGAATTTTCACCACACCTGTGTCCCTCTGCACAGAAGTTATGGCCTAAAATACAAGGAACATGCAACAGGGTTTTAAAACATGTTTAGTTCAGATATTCAGGTATTTACATTGACTGTATCACTCAAAAACTTTGGCATCTTACATTCAAAATTCTCTCTATAGACCTAGTAGGTGCACACAGGCTTTTTGGATTTCTCCATCAATTCAATCTCAGAAAAACCGTTTTCTTTGAAAAGGTATTTGAGTGACTAGTTTTTTGCAGGAGAAAAGACAACTCCAAAGCAGGAAGCAATGACAAGTCATCAGTGTTCTACTGAATCCATGTAGCATTAAGTCTCTGATTGTCAGGAAGTGCAATGCAAACTGATGTCAAAAGGACAATGAAGTGTAATATTAAAAAAAAAGCCCTCAAAATTCTCTTACTATGCATAGCCACATGTGCTTTTAGTAGACCAAAATGAGACATTGCACAAAATTGTACCAGTAGTCAAAGCAACCTCATACACTGCCTTGTAATTCTGTCACCAAAAAGCAGCTTGATTGTTTCTACAGTTTATAATTATTACATGCATCATGTTTTTTCAAGGAATTTTTTTTATTAATCTCTCCTTTATCCTTCACACAAATTCTCAGTAGTTTCTTTGTGAACAGTTTCTTTTAGTCCATACAGTCATTTCTAGAAATAGGATGAACCTTCCCACCTCCTTCTGTAAAGGTACGAGTGGCTGAAGTTCTTTCTGCTTTTCAATATTTCTCAGAGACATGTCAGTATCTTTCTCTGCTTAAGTCTAAAGTGAAAGAAATAACTTCATCTCTAAAGGCACTGCACTGGAAGTTAAGAAATAACTTACAGAATTTGATAATAGGAATTTTTTTCCTCCCTCCATTGATATATGTTTTATGGATTTTCTCTATTAATATCCAAGAGTCAATTTCTATTTGCCTGAGCTATATAAGGAGTCATTTTGGCAATTCCTATTTTGTCTCCACTTGCGCTCATCTGAATACCAGAACAGTTCCACCTGATCATAAAGTAGCAAACTAAAAGTTCTAGTTCATTGATCACAAACTTACTAACATCCGCTAAAAATAGCTGAGAAAAACACAACCTGGACTTCTAACATCTAAATGCCAGATTCAGGTCTCTGTTAATATCCCTTGCTTTGATATCCCATTTTAATTAATTTTTACATACACACTTTAGTTGTCTATTAATTTAACACTGAGGTTGTGCAAGTTTAGTGCAGTCCAAATTTATGTGTCTGATCATCTAATGTTGAGTTCTGAGGTAATTTCTTTTACATGTTAACACACTTGTTAGCAGTGTCAACATCCAATTCTACACTTAAACTTCAAATTAATTTTATTAACAGCTGAGGTATCTTCCTTGTGCTCAGTTGGCTCCTTCTTTCATTGTAATCCAGCTTGCAAAAAGAGAACTAATTCCCTTAATGAAAACTTCAGTTATCCAGACTTTACTCATTTCACAGTCTGGTCAAAACAAGTCAAGTATTCCCGATCCAGCCTTGTCAAGCCCAGGTACAATTTAGGCTGGTAAAACAGGGTGCCAATACACTGCCTTTAGCTATTTATGCAATCACAGTATTTGACTTCTCATTTTTGCCTTTATAACTATAATGAAACTGAACACTGGAACCCATCTCCTCAAACATATCCATCCAGCATCTAATTTATGCTCCCCACATAGGATTACTATTCTACTGGCATTCCAGATAACATCCAAGAGACTATAAGTTTTATAACATTTTCTTTGTCATTGTTTCCCCTAAGACTATGACATCCTAGTCTGTTTCCTGCTTCTTTAGAATAATAATTTCCTTTAAGCTCATATGCAGTATGACTTTGACTAGATTATTATTGGGTCAGAACCTCTAACATATCAGTGTATTAAGCCAGGCAGTATGAAAATATCACATGGATTGTTACTCTGTCTCAGGGTATTTTGATTATATTTAATTCTATTTTCTTCTCAGCCAAACCTGCAAAAAATATTTCATCTTTTTCAGCATGTTTTACTTACAAGAGTTCTGGTACAACTTTCTGCAACAAAATTCTATGTTTCTAGGCTCTTTTTATCCCAGTGAGTCAACACCTTACTTTATGATCAGCTCATGGCAAATTTAAGAGCTACAGTTAGCCAAATGGATGGCTTCTCAGAGTTAACTCTCATCACAAGTCCCAGGTCTCAGATCAACCACTCCAACAGCACTTTTTCCCAAGCACAAGCCAGGGATGAATCACATCACAGCCCTGTGAATCCTTCACTGTTTATTTGCCACCTCTGAAATTTATCTGCAGATATGATGGCTATCCTCCCTATCCATTTTTTGCAACTAGCGCTGTCACCTGTTTTTCAAAAATTGTCTGGAAAAACCTGCACTGATTTTGTTCCCTTTATCAACTCAAACATGAAAAGTCTCCATCCAGAATCAGGTTTTCAAGCGTGAAGGCTATTAAAAGAGCACTAAATTTAAAAATTTAAATTATTGTTTTAATATATATAATATTTAAATAAAAGTTTAAATATTTTAATAATTAATTGCAATATTTAGGTTTTTTAAATAAAATTTTAAACTCCAGTTTTGTAACTTGAGAAAACAAAGGCTCTAAAGGACATTTCATTTTTCTCCTGCCATTAGGAATACACAATCATGGAACATCTACTACATGTCTGGATTGTCTTGGCATTTATTATTACAAATGACTGTTTCCTATCTGTTGAAACTGCTGCCTAGAAGTGACTCCACTTTACTTTCCCACAGCATTTCAGCAAACTTGTTCAATACCTCTGTAAGTGGATAGTGGAAGCCATTCCTGTTAAGAGCACACATGGTGCTACAACATTTTATGTTACCAAGCTTTTTTAAAACAACTGTAATTTAAGGCTAACCAGCAGGAAAAAAAGTACTGGACAGAACAGAAGAGCAAGGGTTCACTGTGCCTCTGTCAGAAAAAGCACACTGTTGCTTGGATCAGAGGTGGGGGTTTTTTTGGCAGCAAAAATGCAAAATTAGCACTTCAAAAGAGCCGAAAGATGCATATCAAGGAAACGTGGTTCTTGGATTTCTTAGACATTGGTCTCCATTCTCCCCAGCCAGGGTTTTGGAGCAAAATATCTGATTTTTATTAATTGGTTTGAAATGGATGATAGGGTTCCTTAAGGATACCTACAGAGGTGCCAGAAGCACCTGCTGAGATACTGCAGTGGGATCTCTAAGTCTCAGATGAATGGGAGATAGCAGAGGGCATGCATCCCCATGGCCCAGCCAAAATAACAATCCATTCAGAATATTCAGCAAAGCCTCATCTGAGACAGTCAGCTCCTCTCTAAATATCAGGATGGCTTAGATGGAATCATCACAACTCAGCAAGCAGGCAATTGGAGAGGATTTAACAAAATCACAGAAAATCTTCAACAGTTCTGATAATCTTAACTAATTTCAGGCCGGCACAGACGACAAGACAAGTATGAATTAAAATTACAGATGAATGCATTCAGAACCAGAAACCATTTTCCCTGGGCATACACACAGAGTCATAAATGTGCACAACAGCCCTTCAAAGTCATTCAAAAACAATTAGATACTCCCAGGGGAATTAAATATTGAAAAGTGTGTTTAGATTTTTGATGGGCCTAATGACCTCTGTTCATTCCCCAAACATTTCTGATAACATTACTGTCTTCCTTTTTTCAAGGCTGCTGAAATGTTTGCTCCATCTTTTTCTTAATACAGGTTCCTTTTCTACTCCTTCATTCTGACTATAGAATGACCATTAATAAATGTACTAAGACAATTAGGAAAAGAACCAGACACATGCTAGCAGCCGTAAAACTATCACTTCTGCAGCATCAGGAACTGCACAACTGGCTAGACCTTAGTGGTCCCAGGTCAGAGATCTCAAATTAAAAATTTATTCAATTTTGGGACGCCTGAATACTACTCTTATTTTTCCAAGCAGCGTCTTCCAAGGTGTGGTTCCCAGAACCTGCTTTTGCAGAGCAAAGCTGCTTTGTGCTGTCATCCAGTTTCTTACATACCTAAAATATTTGGTAATTTGGCTTAATTATTGATTGTAAAACACAAGAACTCATTCAAGACCACAGCTGCAATCAATACATTTTAGATCCAAATCTCTTCCTACATTTTTTACGGCCTTTCCTCGTTTCTGAGGGTTTCCTTGTAACTTCTATACACTTCTCTATACTTCTTAAAACAGCCTTAGCTGTTCACATCAAAAACTGTAAAACCCCTGTTGCCTTGCTGTTCAAGATATCCTTCGTTTCACTGTTTCACATTTAGAGATTTCTTAACAGAAAAACAAAAACTGTCACCATGCTTCTGTTAAAAAGCACCAGCAGTGTTCAAAAGTCCAAAGTATTTTCAACCTCAAAATATTTTCTACTGTTAGGATTTAGCCCCACAGTTACAATATAAATAGGTAAGGTAAATCTGAGGGAGAAGTCATAGAAGAGTATTAAAATTTGCATTACCATGCCTTTCCGTGATCTGAATCAGTTTTTGATGAATCATGTGTAAAGCAGCACTTTGCACAGCCGTTTTTACACCTTCAGAGACTGTAGTCCCAGAACTCAGTGGTTTTATGCCAGTGGTCTGGCATAAAACAGTAACTTCATACATTCTTTCAAGCTGCTCCATGAATGCAGAGCTTATTACACAGTGCTTATCTGTGTGCAATAGAATAATGGTAACTACACAGGCTAACAAGCTTAAAAAGATTTCTTCTTTTTTTCAGATAGAAAGCTCTTCTAAATCCTAAGTAACGCTACAACTATGTTTAGAAAACAAACTAATTCATATTTATCAACTGCCATTAAGTCTTAATAAATCTAAAACCTTGGAATAACGCCTACCTCACAGCAATAAATGGGAAAAAATTCAGTTTCTGAAGAGTCAAATCTCAGTTTCACAGCCAGGCAGGGAGATGAGAAACATGCACAACTGAGGAGCCTCCTCACCCTCTGACTGAAAGACTAAAAACCTTCCCAAAACAAAAGTAAGCAGCACAATGAAGGGTGGCAGACTTAAGATTTAAATCCTGCTCCCTGCTGTAAAATGCACACTTCACCTCGTCAGTAAGATTCTCCCTTTCCTCCTAACGAGTGTCAGCAGGCAATCTAAATCCATCAGTCCCACCATATTATTATAGGACAGCAAATAATTATTTTCTCCAGAAACAAAATCACTCTCACTACTTCATTGTTTCATCACACTCTTTCTTTTAAGAAGAGCACATCTGAGGTTGCTAAGGCTGTTAAGGCTATTTTTACGTATTTAAAATTGTGAGCATAACAACATAAAAATTCTCTCATGAAACTTTATTTGAATCACTCATGCAAAAGAGAAAAAAAATCCACTCTTTCAAAATTATACACTGTCTTTGGCAAGGAGAAAAACAGCTAAAGGGAACAATAAAACACTTTCATGACATATTTTTTGTATTAGGTTTGTCCGTCAGCTATAAAAAAATGTAGTAGGCATGCTGTAAGAAAAAAATGAGTGATTCTCAAAAGCAGTAAAAAATGTATTTTGTGACACGATTCTTTGGGAAACTTGAAAATTAATTAAATTTTCTGTAAGCCTAAAAGACAGATTAATAACACCACATTGTCCTGCTAGAAAGTATAAAGTGGCCACATCGTTTAAGCAGACATTTATATTAAAGCACAGAGATGAAAGGAAAAACTGGATGTACTCTACATAACAGCCAAGGATAGATCCCATCTAGATGTGGTGAGCTCCATTTATGCATTCAGTACATGAAATCACAAAAATAAACTGTCATTTTAAAGCAGAGCTCTTCCACACTACTCTCACCTTGCTATACACCTCACACAAGCACTGCCCTAAAATCTAGCAATTGCCTCTTAGTAATATACTATTACCTTCTGCTATACTATAAACTCATGAAGCAAGCCTGAAGAAGAGTAGGCATTATTTGCTGTCTTCATTTTTCCTACTATTTACAAAAAAAATTACTATCTAGGAAGCCCTGTACTGTTCAACTCTGCTGACTCACAACTGCCATCTCCAAAAGCACCACAGATTTATGTGTTACCCTGCATTACCTGTGGCAGTCATCTATTATTGTGGTAAACACTACAGAGATGGCTGAGGAGGGTACAGACTCGTATCACAGTATCATGGAGATTTTGTATTTCTCTGTGGTTTTCTTTCCGTCTGCTGATCCCCTTGCATTAATCCTTTCATTAAACAGAAATTCCTTCGCTGCAGCTAGAAAAGCACAAGATCCAAACCTGCCACTCTTGCCCAATTCAGCAAATACATTCTGTATTCCACAGAACATGAAATTCAATAGAAGTCTTTTGATTCCACAACTACAAATACCGAAAACCAACACAAATTGCTACAAAGCCCAGAACCTAGCAGTCACTAATAAACTTAATTGATAAACTGATAAACTTAACACACTGATAAACTTAACACAGAAATAATATTCTTATTTAACATTGCTAGTAAATGCCTGCTAAATATTCTGTTGAGTAACTGAAGGCTTAGTTAAGGGCTAATACAACAAATTACCTGCATCATCACACATATAATGTGAAATTTGCTTATGATGTGCGAGTGATCCATGTTGCCTTCCAACAAATACTTTTGCTTATTCAGGACAGCAATCATTACTATGTCTTCCTTACAACTTTGGCTTAGACAAAAAAGAAGCTGAATATAGTCTCTGAAAGAAGTCGGTTTTGCAAACAAGAAAAGTAATCTATCCTTTCCCAGTAAAGGATATGTTGGCACAGGACAGGATCAGAAACTGTGGCCTGCTTGCCATATCAGAGACCTTGCTTGATAAAACCTATACCAAATATGGAATTCTTAATAAATATCCATTTTTAACAACAGGACATGATAAAATTATATACTACCACTTTGGGTTGCATGCCACTGAAGCAAAAGTGTCAAGAAGCATATATTCCACTTAAAGATATAAAAAGCAACTTAGGAGTGCTAAATTGAATTTATGCCTTTGTAAAGTTGACAAAACTGATCTTATCCTTAGGCATCATTTTCAAAAGAATTTTAAAAAGCCATCAAGAAATACAAAAGGAGGAGGTACTGTTTTAGCAGTCAGCTAAAGCAGAACTGAAGTGAAAGTTTAATGTGTCAAATTGAAAGCATCATGTTCCAAAATTCCTAGGAAGGGAAAATACAATTCCTTCCCTTGCTTCTAGAGATCATCACATAAATATACATGTTCATCTTATATTATAAATAATGAAGCCAGTTTGGGGATGGATATCTAAGAAGAGTCCCTATCACTAACAATAATATGGATGGAAGTGAATAATTATGGAACTTATCTTCCATCAGTTTTGAAGCGTTCATATTTCTAATCCTTTTAAGTAATGAATATATTTTTTTCAGTACCGCACTACATCAAACTGGGCCATCTGTTAAGAAGTATCATTAAGACATGAAGCCCTCTGAGGGACAGAGAAGCAACATTTGCTGCTTGCTTAAACAGTTGCAGATGTTCCTAGAAACTACCAAAAAAATTAATCTGTACATTACTAGGCCATGACCCAACAGGGAGTCTCAAACATGCTGGTCCCTGCAACCACATGCATGTGTTTTTAAGTTCAAGGCCTAAGTAAATATTTAACCATGAGTATTTACTAATTAATATTTATTGGCAGAGGGAGAGATTCAGAGCCCCTTCATCGCCATCTGCAATGGCACTGTTAGAATTTATACACAGGCAAGACAAATATTCCAGCAGACCTCAATAGCCATCTAAGCCTGCTAATGTCTAACACTCATTTGACACACCTCTTGCTTGAATTTTTAAGGTGCATCACTAAAGGCTGACATGCGAGTCCCAAGAGCCCAGGCTCCCCTTAAGTTCAGCTGAGACTGAGCAACAGCAACAGTCTAATCCCCACTCCTCCCAGAATATTCTTCATGACATCTCAGATGGCAGAACCAAAAGGTGGAATAAGAACTGCTGCTCTCCTCGAACAAAGAAATTTCATTTCCCACCTACCATGATTGCAGAGACAAATTCAAAAATATGATCCAAACATATCTAGGGCTAGGAAAGCAGAGGAAAACCAATACCAAAAAACAGACAGAACCTCATTAAAGCCATCATTCTTATAATATGAGGGCCTGGATACGTGACTTTGAACAGAGGATATTGAAATCACTTGTGAGCCCAGCCTGCATGAAGAAACATCCCAGTGCAGAAGCTTGCTTTCAGATCTGCACAATGCTGTGCCACTGCACACCAAAGCACTGGCTCAGGTGCACAGGTAAAACCTTTGCTGCTCATCAGCCTTGCCACCCCACCTCACCAGACCAATTCAGCTCTGTTACCGAGACTCGGCAACAAGGGAGTGTTGAGAAATAGAGGAATGATACATGGGGAATGACTATTCACCCAGCAATTCACTGATTAGAACACTTCTTAGGAAGAAAGCTTATTCAAGTTTCTTAACCTTGTGATGGCTGCATGCTCCTCATTTAAGGAGTTTTCCTCAACTACGATTTTAGTTACTGCCTGTTCAGTCTGGTGCAGCCTACAACCAGGACCCACAGGGCTGAAAGGAAGAGGAAACCTGCATCTCAGCATCCTCTGGAAGGAGGAAAAATGAGGTTCTGGGCTCTAGTGTTATTTTTTAATTTTGGTTTGCAGTGGTATTATTCTAGTGTCCAGCTTAATTTATAAATTAGTCCTGAGAGTGCTCAGATCTAAATCAACTTCCTAATACCCATCAAAGCAGACTCTTAATGCTATTTTTGCAATTCTGAAATAGAGACCTTAAAAAAAACACTTTAAAAACCATACAGTTGCAAGTTTAAGCAACAAAATATATTTCTTTTTCAAATACAATACCCTTTTAATAGGAATTTTTTGGAGATATTGGTTGCTTTCTCCCCCAGCTCTTCCTTCTCTCCCTCCTGCCTAATTCAGAGCAATTACAGCTTTATATCTGGTAAGTCTTTTAACCAAAGGAGTATCACACACTGGTTTCAGAACCATGCTTGAAGAGGTACTTAGCACCTCATTAAAAAGGAATTCCTTTCAATGTATCCCCCTCTTGAACCAACAACTTACATTTCTTCCAGGCTGGCTTACCTCTACAAACACTGCAACACTGGTTCTCTGGAAGAACATGATCTTTTTCTGAGCAGTTCAGCGGTGGACAAGTCTCTGTTACTTTTACTAAAACTCCATTCTGAAAATAAACAACATTTTTCAAAATATTACATTGGTGAAAACCCACACAATGACAAGGATCACATACATTTCCATCCACAGCACTAGTAATCTCCAGTAACAACACTGGTAAACTAGCAAGAAGCAAGTTAAATTCATTTGTTCCACCATAACATCAAATCTAGAGTAACCTACTGTGCATTTCTCTGCCCAGCATAAAATAAATAAATAAATAAATGAATGAATGAAAATTAAAGGACAAGGCACTTCAGCTAAAAATTCTATTCTAGTTTTACCAAATAAGTAGTCTCAAAGTATAGTTGTCCTCTTTCCGAGTATTTGAAGGAATTAAAGAATTTCATTCCAGGCTAAAGACAGTTGTCCTTCTTTCTGCAAATTTGAACTTTATTCCTCTTATTTCACAGTCCACATACTTCACTGATAATTTACTCAACTCCAACATATGCAGCAAGACCAGTAATTTCAAGTGTTGTTGTGTCATGTCCAATTGCAAGAGTTTGTCCTTGAGAATAGCTGATCACCTTATTTCCAAAGCTAGGACCTTCAGAGAAGAAAGCTCATCTTGAGATATCCCTAGAGAAACTGCAGTGTAAAATCAAGACAAAGATGTTTCTGTGATTTTGATATCTAGATTTAGACTAAGACTGCAGTAGGGGGTCTAGATGCTGGTAGAAACTTTCTATAATCATAGACACAGAGCCTTCATGGGGAGAATTTTGCACCAAATTTTACTCCATCTTACTCCCATCCAGCAGATCAGCCTCACTATGTTTCCAGACTAAGCAGCTCTCCAGCACTTTAGTTTGTTTTTTCATAAAATCTTGTCCCAAAACAGTCTCCTTTTACCTTATCTTGTTCAGCACCCTTCTGCAGCTATGCTATCACTGAGAACTGGCAAGTGGAGCAGAAATTAACAACTAGGATTTTTGCTCAGTAAGAACTACAGTAACTACCCCACAGGACTGTCCACACCTGAGTAATCTCATTTTCCAAGGTATGAAACTCCACTAAGAAACCAGGCAGCCTGCTATGTTGCCAAAACATCTTTTTAACACCAGTCTAGTCCCCACTCTTCCCAGAATATTCTGCATGACATCTCAGATGGCAGAACCAAAAGGTGGAATAAGAACTGCTGCTCTCCTCGAACAAAGAAATTTCATTTCCCACCTACCATGATTGCAGAGACAAATTCAAAAATATGATCCAAACATATCTAGGGCTAGGAAAGCAGAGGAAAACCAATACCAAAAAACAGACAGAACCTCATTAAAGCCATCATTCTTATAATATGAGGGCCTGGATACGTGACTTTGAACAGAGGATATTGAAATCACTTGTGAGCCCAGCCTGCATGAAGAAACACCCCAGTGCAGAAGCTTGCTTTCAGATCTGCACAATGCTGTGCCACTGCACACCAAAGCACTGGCTCAGGTGCACAGGTAAAACCTCTGCTGCTTATCAGCCTTGCCACCCCACCTCACCAGACCAATTCAGCTCTGTCCCTCCAGGCTCCAGAAGGAGCTCTCACAGTGATGCCTTAAGTTTCAGCTTTCATATTTCAGATTCTGTGCTGCCCAGGGGTGCAGTTCTGAGCCTCACATCCAGTGCCAGTCAGCTCTTCACACAGTAGGGAGACAAAACAAACCCTTTTCTTGCTGAAGACCAAGGACAATTTTCAGGCCCAAAACCACAACCAAAGGTGGCTGAAGGGAGGAACAAGTAGGATGGGACCTCACAACCTGAAGCTGTAATTGGACAATTAAACCTCAATATGCAAAGGGACCAAAACTTATAAAAATGTGAGAACTTGTGACCGTTTGTCCATTTTGTGACCCTTTTGGATCCACCCTGGGTGCAGCCCTGGCCAGACTATTGTCCTGCCCAAGGTGTATCCTGAAGGCCTTTCAATAAATACCTACTTTATTCTCCAGCTCTGTCCAGTCTCTGTTTCAGGTCAGCCTTCCCAAGGCATCAAAGGCATCAAGCTGCCCTATTAGGAAATGACTGCTGAGCCTACAAGGCACAAATGATGTGCCCCAGGTGCTTGCAGGACTTGCAGCTGAGGAGTGCAGCCAAGCCAGGTAAAGCAAATCTGGCCATTCTGTAATCACTGCCTGTCACTGCCCTTGACATTACAATCCTAAGACTAAGCAGGGCCAGTTGCCTTTATTGGCAAGTTGCACCAGTTGCTGCTGTGAAAACTAATGCTAAAAAAAACCCCAGAGGCATCTGCTTTTCTTATTTTTTTGAAAGGAAAATCAGCTCCCTACAGCAGCAGAGAGGGCACACATCATCAGAGCAAGCACCCACCAGGGCAGTGATATTAATTGAGGTGGTAGGTCTCCTCCTGATCTCACTTCCACAAGGGAAAGGGAGGAATCCCCCATGGTTGTCTGTGCAGCTGCAGGATCAAAGGTGATGAGAGAACCAGACACTGAGCCATCACTTGCTATCACATTATCAAACAACCAGCTAGAAAGGCTCCGGCTGCAACGCATTGTCTATTTAAGCTCAGACAGGACAATTACAGAAGAAAGAGTAAAGGATGTCGGCATACAGACAAAAAGTGTTGACTGACAATAAATCTGGCCAGAAAAATATGGCAAGAAATGGTATGGAAGTCAGATGAGTGTCAGGATGAGTCAAAAAGCTAAAGACAAATTTATTCCAAGCTCACTGCTTCTTTAGTGACTCACAAGGAGATTAAAGAACAAAAATTGAGAATTCCATTAATTTAACGACAGTAAGGTTTTATTTCCTTAAGTTTTCTACTTTCTGCAGAATTTGCATCTTGGGAAAACAAATTAAACTTATTTGTAATTAAGCTTTAAAACAATTAAAACATTTCCATGTTGAGTATTCTTTGGGTTAAAATAATTTTGTTATAAACTAGTACAGATCCAATTATAAGAATTATCATCATCAGATTTCAGATTCATCCATTGAGATAAGTAAGAAAAGTTCACACTTCAGAATTATTGCTTCAGGCAGCCTTAGAAAAATTACTCCTTTTTATATTCAATTCACATACTTAGCAGTCATAGAATGGGAACAGAAATAGATGTCAAAAAGATTTTTTTTTTCTGGAATAAATATATCAAGCTTCAGTTGTAACATACAATCCACAAAGAATGAGATCTGGAGTCAAAAACTTACAACAAGATAATTAAATTTCTTGTAATTACCAAGGTAAGTACATAAAGAAAGGATTAGATGTAAGCCTAATCAGTGACATGCAGTGAAAATCTGAACAACAAACAGCTCACCTCACATGATAGGCTTTGAAAATTAATACCCAGATTTCAGATAAGGCTATTTCGGTGGGGCTTTTTTTCCTGTCTGAATGTATCTGTGCCCTGGTTCCAGAGAAGACAGGGTCGATGTCTGCAGTAACCAGGAGGGGAATGGCCAGGACAGGAGGTTATTCTAAACCACCTCCCTCTGAGGTGGGGCTGGTGGGGTCCAGAGGGAGCAGTCAGGAATTGTTGCTCCCTGTGAATCCATCACCTCTTCCCTGTACCCTTTGTCATTAGTATCATTGCTGTTACTGTTGATTTTCTTATGTCCTTGCTGATTCCAGTAAATTGTTCTTTTCTCAACCCATGGTTCTTTACGTTTTGTCCCTCCAATTCTCCTCTCCATCCCACCCAGGGAAGTGAGAAAAGTGGTTACAGTGAGAGCACCACACCTGGGAATATCATTGCTAAGCCACAGCAAGCTGCTATTGATCAGTCTCTTGAGAGACAGTTTCAAACAACAGCCTTAGTTGTCACTCTTAAGTACATCATTCCTTATCTTTACTAAAAACTTTTTAGTCAACCTTCCTGAAAGCTGTGGGCCCCGTCCATCTTGTATGGCACACTGTGACTGCCTGCTCCCAGCATTAATGAAGAGACATTTATTTTTGTAACCTTTGCTGTCAAGCCTGTCGTCTGTTTATGAACAGGCATCATGTCATTCACAGGCAGCTGATCAACTGCAAATTCCCACTCCAACCAAAGTTACAAAAATCCTTCCATTGACATTCAATGGCCCACATCACCCTACTGGAGAAACCTCCCCAAGAAACACCTAAACAAACCAACAAACAAAAAAATCAAACACTTACTGAATGCAGAAAGGTGCAGTTATCAAAAGCTCATACACAGTTGCATTTTCTGCCCTTCCCAGCACAAGAGAGAGATGGAACAGCTGGAGAGAGATCAGCCATGGACCACGAGCATAAATAATAGACTGGGGCATCTCTGCCAGGAGGAAAGGCTGAGAGAGCTGGGCCTGTTTAGCCTGGAGAGGAGAAGGCTCAGAGGGGATCCTACAGATACATATAAATACCCAAAGGGAAGGTGCCAAGAGGATGCAGCCAGGCTCCTCTCAGCAGTGCCCAGTGACAGGACAGGGCCCATGGGGCACAAACTGAAACACAGCAGGGCCCATCTGAGCATCACTCCTGCAGTGTGAGGCTGCCCAGGGAAGCTGTGGAGTCTCCATCCCTGGAGATACTCAAAAGCCACATGGACGTGGTCCTGGGCAACTGGCTCCACGTGGCCCTGCCCAAGCAGGATAGCTGGCAAGATGACCTCCAAAGGTCCCTCCTGAACTCTTCCATGATTGTTAGAAATATCTGTGCGCTCATTTTGGCATTGCAGATTCATCTAAAGAGTGTTTGTGGGCAGGATTCCAGCTGGGAATGGTTGTTCATGAATAACATCTGTGCTTATGGTTAAGAGGATGTGCATCATAAATATTTTTAGTCTGGATTAGTTTTGAAAAATTAAAAAAAAGTCTCTCATCGTGATAAAGAAAATCTTTGATCTAGCTGGATCCATCAGTAGTAATATATTTTTTTTTTAATGGAAAAACGATAGAAGTTTAAAGCCTCTTAAGTTTGGATCAGCACCAATGCAAAGAGAGTAAGGAATCTATCTTCAGATAAAAACTGAAATGTGAAATTTCAATTTAATCCTTTTGGCATTACTCCACTTACAAAAATATCCTCCTTTACAGACACAAAGATTTTTAAGTCATCTTTATCAACACTATTACATTGACAGTAGAAGTGTACCCTCCACTATACTCCTTCATGGATCAGCAGCCTTTGAAACTCAATGTCAGTTTTCCATGTCTGGAAAATAAAACCATATTAAATTTTGTATGGTCCTCCCCTGTGACAAAGCCCCTCCTTTATTCATGTAACACCTTGTCCACATGAGAAGAAAACAATGACACAGCCACAGTTTGAGCATTCCCAACAGAGGCAGTAGACAAATGTGCCAGGTTTAGGAGGTCATGCTGAAGACACATTGAATGAACCTCCTGCATGGAGACACACCACCCCACAGAAACAGATACAAGCACCCTCTTAAAAACTTCACCACAGGCCAGTGAGGTTTAATATCTTGCTGAAGCACAGTTGTGGAAAGAACTTCAGGCTGTTGGGGTTTTTCTGAAGGCACGCATCAAACATTTTTTTATGGTGTCACATTCACAGATGCCATTTTGAATATTTATCAATACAGTCAATTAAGATGCAAATACCAACTGCACTGTTACTGTAATTAACATTGCCATATCATTTTCCTTTTAACAATAAGCAAAATACAGAAGCTGTTTTCATTATTTTACTCATTCCTAAGGACAAATATTTGCTTTTAATCTTCGTGACTGTATTATCATGCTCCTAATGATGAATATCACACTCTTATTTACAGCACAGAAAAGTTCCACAGACATAATTCAGATCAGCCTCTCTGGTTTCAATTTAACGTGAAAATACTCCTGTTCTCATTTTAACATGTACTTCCACTCTCAAATAAACATTCTATGTCATAATATAAATAACAGGCATCTCAGTCTTCCTTCTAAGGCAACAACCTCGCCCATGCATTTGTATGTGCAGCACTGAGACCCCATATAGCTCAACAGCAACAACAGCAAAGTAATTCTGCATAACAAGCTGTTTTCACAACATCTGCAACCAGTTATTGTCCATTTCCATTAGCGAGCACGGAACTGCCACTCTGTACGCTCAGCTCTGAGTGCAACAATAACCAGATCACTGTAATCTTCTCCAACGCACGCATTCACCAACGCTCCCCTAACGGATCCAACACAGCCTCCGTTCACCTCTGTTCCTAAATACTCACTGTCACAGTCCAAAGGGCATGGATTTGCCAAGAAAGGACTCAGTCCAATACTCAGTAATTCACCTCAATCATTAGAAGAGCTATATATAGTTTGAACAACAGTATGGGAAATATAAAGTAACTCACACAATATAGCAAGAAGGTTGCTTCAAATTTGAGCAGTTTGGCTGAAATAAGTGATTTGCTCAAGAGGATTTCTTCTAATGCTTATGAAAGCAGAGATAAGAGAAATCTTCCAAATCATTTTGCCCAAATTTTTCTTATCCTGCAAGGGTCGTATCCCTGCCTTGTTTTCGTATTTGTGGCTTTCAGTGACTTTAAGAGCACCTTTTTCAAGACAACAGATGTCACATTTGCATGAAGGAAGCCTAAAGAAATGCACTAACTTTTTACTGTCACTTCTGAACACCACAGATACATTTAAAATCAGGAAAGGTTTATACAACTGAAACTTACTCGACATTCCCTGCAGCTCTTGGTTAATACTCGTTGACCTTCTGCTAGCACTTTGCCTCCATAGATACACTTGGCTGCAATTGGAGAGGAAAAGGAGGGAAATTAAAAATTAATTAAATCAGTATTTAAGCAGCAAATAAATGCGAGGTATAACACAGAAGCAAAACCAGTACTCACATACGCTGAAAAAATATCAGTACATTAAAAATATGATGCATTTTGCTTTCATCAGGAGTCAGTATTTGTTTGTAATTGTATCAAATACAATTACAAACAAAGTAATAAACAAATTCATTTTAAGAGAAAGTAGTCTCTTTACTCAAAGACAGGGAATAGGAGCATAAATAATATGTTCTGGACTAAATAACCTATCATTCAGCAGAAAATATTTTCACTACTGACATCATGTAGAGTAGCTACAGTACTTGTGTTACCAGAGGTCCTCATGACTCACTTCAAGAAGTGGAGACATTTATTAACATCCAGTTCATCACGAGAATAATGTAAGCACAGATTTCAATTAAGCCTTCACATTTTTTGTGGGCACAAAGGTGAACTTTTCAACTTGCTGGAGGACTGCACGAACAGATTAGATGCTGTGAATGACTGCACTGAATCAACAAACTGCAAAAATCTATTTCAGGAAAATATTCTTCAAGCACACATGAAATGCAGATTTTTCCAGGAAACTGAGAACTCCTACTACAAAATTCTCGTCTGAAGTTTTGATCCTTCTGCCAAAGCTAAGTGGCTCCACAAATGAACCAACACACTGGAACACGTGATTACTCCTCGCGCACTTCATGGCACCATCACCTAGCTTGGGACTCCTGCCACCATGAAGAATGCAACATGCATCAGGGCCACAGCAGCAAACAGCTTGGTCAATTATGACCAGAATTATCACAGTCCCCATGCAACTATAAGTCTGAATTCCAGTTCCAGAGAAGGACAGTAAATCCATCAATTAAAGAGAACAGCTGGACTGTTACAATCTCACACAAATCAAGTATCCACTATAGAAGCACCCTACATCACAAACCAGATCAATGCTAAACACTGATAAAATAACTTTCTGCTGTGACATTTCAGTTCTTTCTGTACTTGGCCAGTAAAAGTCTGACCTGTGACCCTGAAAGGAAAGCTAAAAGCTGTGAATACTACATTGCCATTGAACAGTACTTTAACGTTTTGCAGAGTCAAGCCACATGCACAGTGCAAGTGTTCAGAGAAGTCTGCTCTCAAAAGACACACTCTATCTAGGACTGTTTTACCTAAATTTCCCTCCTGAGTGCCCAGGTAAGGGAAGCACTCACAGGTGCATGTCCCTCTTACAGGTGATGCCCATAGTTCCGCATCAGCAACTTTCATAGCCAGATTGATTCCCAAATTTTAACCCAAAGAGATTGCTCGATCAATCTTCATGAACCTTCAGATATAAATTTGCTTCTAATGACTCTTTGTGAAAATGCTCATTCCTTCAAAATAAAAAAAAAAGAATGATTTATGTTTTTCAGGATAACTCAGTCTTCATCATCACTAAAGCATTTAAAAACAGGCTTTTTCCTTTTGGTATACTAGTTTTCTTTGTTTTTCAAAAGCTGCCCTAGTTTTTATGCCTGACTTGTTGTGATCTCACTTCTGAAGAAAACTTCAGATGAGGAAGCTTCGTTTAAATTAGATATCCCAGCAACTATTTTTAGGATAATTTGAACTAGAGACATTTCCTTTTTCTTTCTGTCTTCTCCTGATATGACTGCTTCTAACAAAAGAATGGACACACTGGAAAGCAAGTTAGTGTATGATTCAGAAAAACTACATTTAAAACAAAATTATAGTCTTTTGCCAAATATTATCTGAAATGCTAACACAAGGTGGCAGAGATCAAAACTGAACTGCCTAAACCCCTTAACATATCAGACATTAGAGAGCTTTGTTCATTAACCCTTAGCTAAAATGGGAAAGTGTTCAATAACCCAGCCATTCAATAACCCCTGGAGACAGCAAATTACAACTGATGGTTCTATCAGAGCTAAATAGAAAAAGCACAGAGAAAATAACACCTGCAGTGCAGCTCTTTGGAAAACCTCTGCAATTACTCCTACCTACCTAGAGGTGACTAACTGTGGTCCTAGCACATCATTTTGTCAAGGAGCTGGCATTTACAATCAATTTCAATCAACTTCCATACGTCTCTTCCCATTGACTGACATGCTGGGTTCTTGTCAGAATAACGAGTCAAGTTTGTGCCAATCACTGACAAAAGGCAAGTTTGATTGTTCATCTTCCCATTACAAATAACAGGAAGAGTTTACTCATGAGGGTATATACTGAATCTACAATTTTGTGACTTACAGTTTCTTTGTGTCAGATTTTGACTCTTGTGCATACATCCAGTTTCATGAAAGAACTTCCTAGACTTTCAAAGTTACAAATAAAAATATTTTGAGACAAAAAAAATACAGGCCAGCATGACCACTTTACCACCCAAGTACTCTGTTCATGATCATCTTTTAGTATGCAGAATATTCACACTGACAGAATATACAGCCGAGAGAAATGAGATTATATGAGAAACAAGAGCAAGTGCAAGATCACAGCTAAAGGATATTTGTGCACAGAACTAATGAATTCAATGACTGAAGAAGGGTGACAGAATGCTAATAAAGTGTTATTATTTTCCTAATAAATCCTAAAATAATTCAACATCCCTGTCCTAATAGATTACTGAAAAGCTCACGCATGATGTTTACTCATCTTCCAGAACAGATCAGAGGAAAGAGAATTTCTGCTTCTTAAGGTACGACTGGCATTAATATACAGTTAAAATTTTCATACATAAATTGTATCTGTTCCTTGTATCGCATTAAAGTAACAAATATTGAATATTCCTTCCATGAACTTTACTTAACAGCTTTCGTTCCCAGAAAAAGGAACTGAAGACTGACGATAACACAAATCACAAAATTTACTTAGCTTTTCTTTCTTCTCATTAATTTATTTTGAAATTAATTACAACAAACTACAGCTCCACACAGTGATACTAAGCCAGGGTCTGATATTCTGTCATGTTCATTTTAAAGAACAGCCTTTTAACTTTAAATAAAAGAGAGGTGAAAAGACAACAGCTTGGTTAGTTACTCATCACAAAGGAAGTTCAGACCATAGGCTTGATGCTCCTGAACATCAAGAGGAGATACAAACTGGAGCCAAGTCTTCCCAACAGGATGAATAATTTGACATTAACAATAGGTAAAAACAGAACCTCAGAAACTTGCAATGCTTGTTCATTTTCTCAGCAATTATTTCTTTTCTTCTTAAACCACATTTGCCACTGTGACTCATGCTACCTGACCAGGACCTCTGAAAACCATTCCAAAACGTGCCTGCTGGCAGGACAGGATAAACTCTGATGAAATAGAAGGCAGAACATTTGTGTGAGGTACTCACCCCTGCACACCTTGCAGCACTCACCCTCCACATGCACGGGGAGGGCATCGGGAGGACACTCCAGAGGGGGACAGGACATCCTGCGGCATTCCACAGCTCCACTCTGAGCAAAGGGGTTTAAGACAAAACTCAGCTACTACTGCTGCAATTTGTGAGTATTTTACACAAAACACTAAGAACTGCTTAAGCAAATGAAAAATACCATTCTGGATTACAAAACTACCCTTCATTGACAGGTTTAATCCCACCCAGCTAAAAAATGAACCAAAGTGCAGCCGAAGGTGAACTGCCTTCAGCATTTTGATACATATTGCTGGTTTTACCCCCCATTCCTGAAGCAAAATACATTAACTGGAAAACATAAGTCAAGAACATAAGCCCTACTTTCTGTACACTGTTCCAGTCACCTTTGAGTTTTTTAACAATCAGGCTTCTATTTTCCTGAGCAAACAAAGGCTCTCTTCAGATATTTATCAAATAATTTCAAAGATACAAGTTTTACATACTAATTCTCTTTCTGTCCCTTGTATTTTTCAGTATGATAAATGCTGAAAACGAATCTGCAAGACGTTACCATGCAAGATGCAACTAAGCATCTATGAATACTATTAAGATAATGCCTCCTTTTTGAAAAAGCTACTGCAGTGAAAACAATTCCAAACCAAACACAGACAATGCCACCCCTTCACCCCAAAACCATAAAGCCCTCACAGCTATAATTAGAACAAATAAGAAAGCACTGTCAAGGGAGAGCAGATTTCATGTATGAAGCTTCCAAATAAGCAATGTCAAAATTTTATTTATTTTACCATTTCCCTCTCTATTGTCCATGCTGCCACTAGATGCATACTAAAAACATAGTAATTCTCAGAGTGAACATTATGTATTCCAAGGCCATTTTCACATTTTCATTAGATCCTATCCTTGAAACTCTTCAGAAATTCTTACTTTGCATGTGCAATTCCTGCAGTGATCATCTTCAACCCATGAGTCTTTGTCTCTGTAGATCAATCCATTTACTTGACAAGTCTTCTCACAATGACAGTCTTCCAATTGACTCAGTCTTGTTTCTGCATAATTTAACTATAAATGAAAGTAACGTGATGAGATTTCTGCAATTCAAACACATGATTTAAAAAAGCAAAAACCAGCAGACTTATTTTTAGCCAAACCAACTTTGACTACAACCTCTGAAACACTGAAGCAGGAAATCAGCAGATTCCTCAAATTTTACTGTAGCTGTTACATGGTCATCCCACACTATGATCAATGGAGAAACCATGCTCCTGGAATAAACCCTGGGCTGGTGGCTAGCTCTGAACACTCCTTGTTGTTACAAAAGAAATACAAGCTTAATANTGATTCATTAAAGTATTCCTGGCTGCATAAACCTATGATGTAAATAAACCAGATTGCCTAGTCCATAAATGAACTCAAGTGCTTGATTTTTCTTGATTTTAATCAAAGTCAAGCTTGAACCATTTTGACTTCCAGCAAGGAAAGACTCAGTAAAAATTTCTGTGCTGGAAATCTCCACGTAACAAACACATCTGAATACAAAGCACACCCTAGTGGAGGCTCATAATTTACCAAAAGAAGTTATATTCCACTCAAAAAAGCACAGGAGATGCCCAGACTTATTTCAGTTGATTGTTAAAGCCACATGAATTATTTTAGCCATTGTATTTAAAGAGGAACTAACAGTACTCCAGCCCAGCAGTGAAGAATGCTGCAAGGTAACACAATCCTTTTCTCCTACAGCATATTAACATTTTAGCCAGATTCTAACACCTTGACATACAGTGTGTGTCTATTTTAGGACACAAGATTATATCAATTGAACATATCTACGGAAAAATTCAGAATTCATTCAAATTACAACAAGAATAAGTTAGTTTTAAAAGCTAGCACTTGCAAGTCTTCAAAAGCTATGTCTTCACAACATATGGGGAGGAAGAACATGTAAGGATGGTTAGCTTGCTACAAGTCATGATCAAATGCTCCATTCACAGCACTCTGTGACAATCTGCCACAGTTGCTGGACCACTCACAAAGGCCCTGTGTCCCTCCCTGAGCCCCCCAGAGTCAGGAGAGGTGCAGCCCAAGCAGGAGGGAACCTCCCTTTCCTGCTTTCATTCTGCATAACTTGCACAGCTACTAAAATTATCAGAGCCTGAACCAGCTGGATGTTTCCTTCCCAGGCAAGCCCCACTCTGAGTCTCCATAATTTTAATTTCTAGGAACTGCACATACACATTCACTGCAAACAACACTTGCTCATCTGTTCAATGCTGTGATACAGCTGTAACCAAACACAGACTGAGAGAGAAGCTGAAATACTGGATGTAGTGGAGCCTAACAGGAAGCTAGACACCAAACCAATTTTTCTGAACATCTTCATGCTCTGCATCTCTTGATGCAGGCTCAGGAGCCAGGGGTGCTCGCTCCTGTACATTAGCAAGCCATCCTCTGACCACCTGCCAGGCCAAACAGCATCCCTGCAGGCAGCTGCACAGCCCTTCAAAGCCTTGACAGGCATCATCCCCACAAAATACACTTGTATCTACATGAGTAATTCATGGCTGTTGTGGCTAGGACTTAAAAGGCAGATACAAACCTTAATCCTTCCCTCCAGACCCCCCATTTTTTAACTTGCAATTGTCTACCAAGGTAATTTCCTTTCCTGCTCCATGCATTTTGCCTGGTCAACAGGAAACAACTGCAACAAAACAGTCATTGGACTGCTGTAACAGAAAAGGAATTTGCAATGAAGGATTACGCCAGCACCACTTTATGAAAGTGCAGAGTCTTTGCAGTACAAATACTGTGTTATTTGCTTCCCTTCATAAAGTACAGGCAAGCAAAAATATAATTAACATCAGAGAAAGCAAGTTACTCAGTACACTGCATAATTGGAACTTCTCATACCACCAGCAGGGCTCAAAATAATTGCCTCTCTTCCACACTACCAGCAGAAAACTGAAATAAAAGCTTCCCATTTTGCATTTGGATCCAGCCTGTCCAAAGCATGTCAGCTGAGTAAGGGGATTGCCAGGACAATGGATGCACTTTACAAAAAACAGTTTCCCCTTTCCTACTGGGAAGGGAAGGAGCATTTGAAGGCAGTGCATTAAAACGTGTAATTTTTTTACACAAGCAGTACTGCTATGCAAATCCTGTTTTGGAAATTGCTACAGTAACTACACTGAAAGTAAGGGCATCTACAGGTTGGTTGCATCTGCACTTAAATCTAAGTAATTAACATGTAAGTGCTGTTTCAAAAGAGGCAATTAACTGCCCTCTACCACAAACCAGATGGTTCATCAGCATCAACCTCAAAAAGTGTTCAGATTCTTCTTTAACACAGATCAGGGATTTGGTCACCTTTAAAACACAGCTTCCTATCCCAAAACTTCAGCACAGCCTTGGCTTAACACCGAGGTTCCCTGTGTATTGTAGGAGCAGAACTTTTAAAGAAAGTTTCCAAAATTTCAAACAAACAAAAACAAAATCTCCAACACTACGGATTCCCATTCTTCCTATTCACGATCCGAAGCTGGGGGGGAAAAGAAGAAAGAAAAAAAAAACCAAATACACAAACCCAAGCACACACAACATCACCTGGAGCTGAATTAACTTTTACACTGATAAAAACCATTGATCAAAGGTGCTGTCAAGGTCAGTACAGTCAGCACGTTCACAGGCATTTTCGGTTTGGGGCCTTATTTCAATTCCCAGGAAGGAGACTACACCAGTCCTGAAGACTTCACAGGACTTCCCACAAAAAAAATCCCCCCTCTGACAGCATCACATGGTGAGGAAATTCTTGAGGGATCCACTCTTTTGCTTCTGCATTTATCCCTCAGCATGAAAAGGGAAATCAAGCCAAGGCTTCTTACAAAAAATCAGACTCTGGGTATTTTGTCACTACCTTACAAATAACAAAGCAGACAACAGAAACATTATTAAGCTTATGAAACAACCATGGAGCTATATCCATAAGACTACTGCAGGCAGCAAGAAAAAAACTGGCTCTACTATGAAAATTCAGAATAATTTCCATGGTAGAAGGAATAGCATATAGAATAAACACTTTCATCTTTAACACAGGGAAGGAAGGGAAGGAAACAGGCAACTAAAAAAAAGCTTAGGTACCTACTTTTGCAGTCATTTTTGCCAGGAGTTCTTGCAAATCCATGATTCCTTGCACCAGACTTAAGAAATCACTGCAGGTTGGGCATGCTCAATAGAGAAAGATTTAAAAGAAACAGAAAAGGAGGAAAGATACAATAACCCATAATAAATAAACAACAACCTATCATACTAGATTGATCTGAACATAAAATGCAATTTGTTTATACTGAATTTTTGCCTTCTGCAAGTCAGCACATACAAAAATAACAAGCCTGGAAGTAATATTTTTAAAGCAAAGAAACAATCTAGAGAGAATAAAAAGATTGCTACTTACTGCGATTCAGATTAGGACACTGTGTTATATATCCATTAGGTATAAAGATGACTTTCACATCTTGAATAACACCCTTTGCAAAAGAAGAGAAAACTGGTAATACAGATTACAAACATTCACTTCAATCTGTACCAGATCTTTCAACAAGTCATTTCTTCAGTGGGTACAAAAAAAAACTTACCAGAGCTCACTCTACTTGTGAGGAAAATAACTGAAGATGAACAAAATATAACAACTCCTCCTCTCTCTCTGTGTGTTTGGATATTACGGCAATAACACCACTTTCTCTTTTGTAATCACCAGATATAAGCAGCTTAAGCATCTTTAAATGGGGGGAGGCTGGTGAAAAAAGCAATGACATAATATCCACTGCTCAAGCTGATGACACACTTTTCCAAAAGACAAAAAGAAAACACAGCAAAACCCTTTATTTTTTCAGCCAAGTAAGACTGTGAAATCAAACACTGAGAAGACAAGTACTCAGTGCCAGATGTAAGTAACAGGTTTACACTTCCATTGCTTGGTTTCATTAAGCCTCCTAGCTCTGTAGCTCAACAGGCAGTTGGGGTAATCGTGCCATCAGTCAGAATTAATCAGAATTAATTGTTCTCTGCAGCCCACGCAGACAGGGAAATGCCCTGTGCAGGACTGGCAGAAGGGCAGTGCAGGCTGTTCGGGGCTCCCAAACCTGTTGCAATGCTGAGGGCTGAGAATTTCAGGCTTTCTGTGCTAGCAGGCACTGACCCTCAAGCAAGCACTGTATCTGACCTGAGGCCATGGAGAAGGCTTCCAAACCTGAGTGATAGCACTGGGATTATGGGTGTGTAGTTTGAATAGAACTGGGTGACCTCACAAGGTGAAAAACTTAAGAGTTTAAGATTTTAGTATATAGTAATACATATGGGGCTGTCTAAGTCCTTCTTCACCTTCTTCTTCTTGGTTTCAGGTGGTTTTTTCTAATTGGGTGAAAAAAGTCCGCATTGCAGATCTTGGGTGATCAATTACTGGGTCAAAAGTATAAATAATATAGGTGTCAGCTTATGATTAAATAACCTTGGAAAGAGTTAGAGACAGCTCCATTTTCTACCTTGTTAGAGCTCACAATTCACAAGACTGTGCTATAGATAAGAATTAATAAACACTGAGTCTGAACACGAAACTGCGACTCCTGAGTATTAATCCCGGCTCTAACACAAAGGAAAAAATATAAGAAACCAACACAAACCAAACTGGGAACAACAGTGGGGAGGCAGCACACAAAGGTCCAGTGCCCACTGTGGAGTCCCTACCCTGCAAGGATATCCCCAATTGAAGCTGCAGATGCCCAGTGTGTCCCTGCACACCTAGGCCCTGAAGAACACCAGGCACTTCTGACAGTCCAGAAAATGCTGGAACTCGTGTGTGTTCCTTTAGGCCAGGACAAAGCATTTGCTGCATCTTTGACTGCACAATGTACTTACTGCACAGGACTGACTGGCTTTAATAATGTCATGGCCACTAAGGAAGAGGAGCAAGGGAAATCAAGGCGCCTCTAGTCCTAATATTTGCACTTCCCCTTACTGTTAATCAGATGTTGTGACACAGCTCTATCTCCTCACAGACAGAATTTTAATCTGAAAAGAAATTTATCAAGGCAGCAGTTATTATCTAATTAAATTACTGATTTGCCAGACTGCGCTTTAATTTTCAGTTGAATTGCAATGGAGTGAATTCTGCAGACCAAGGACATCATCTCTTGCTCATAAGCACTCACACTCTACCCATAAATAGAGGCTTCAGATAGACCTTAAAGCTTGGAAAGGCAAGCCACATTTTTACGTGCTCATCTGTTACGAGAGTAGAATAGAATCAGCAAGCACTGTTACTTGCTTACTGTCTCATGATCAAATATTAACTGAAAATATTAACAGACATAATCAGATCACCCTTTCTTGCAGAAGTATATACATTTATTAACCTTTTCACCTATGAGAATAATGAAACTATAAGTAATAAGAAGTAATACTGTCACTGGAAATGGAACATCCTGAAAGCCATTTTACATACTTTTCATCAGCAGTCATCAGTGAGAAATTAGAAGGTGAGGCATAAAAACATATTTCAACACTTAAGCCTCTGCAGTGTAAAGCTCAACCAAGAATAAAAAGAGACTACAAAGTTCCACCAGACCATGCTGTCTAGCTAGCAGGACTTCATTCAGAGGGAAGTGATTTTTTTCTCCATCTTTTTTTTGTTTTGGTTTGGTTTTTTGCTTTTTTTCTTTAGGTGCATCTTCAAATGTGTTTGTTGCATCAAAGTCAAATTCCCCAATTGTCTTTTGGAAAGATTTGCAGAGCCTGAAGAGGAAACACAACTATTTTATGTGTCTTAATTTCTGGCTACATGAAAGCATACTACTATGTAATAACGTATGAATATGAACTTCAGTTCACTAACACAGATGACTTCTAGGTCTATAAACCATCTGAAAATTAATTATTTTGATCAAACCTAGAAATAAACTTCCCAAGGACAGAAACTTTGTTGATGTATTTTTAATAGAAAGACTTCATTGTAGAAAAACACTTATTACAGCCATAATTATTGTAACGAATATGACAAAAACTATGATTATTCCTGCTTTAGCATTAAGTCTAGGCTGCCAAGAGCTTGTATTTGTCCTTAACAGTCTGATATCCGTGGTCAAAATCTTTACGTTTTTCCCTTCCCAAGCAGACATCACCTTTATGTTATCAATAAAAACATTTGGCTAATGACAGTCAAAGCTTCAGCTCAGCATCAGGACTTGCTAGCTTGAAGAGCCTTCATCTGGTGCAGGCAGATTACCAGCTACACAGTGAAATTCACGTCTGCAGCACTAAACATCAAGCCCATCCCATGAGAACATAATGCAAAAAAGCCCAGTTTACTGCACTTCTCAGACATCTACTAAATAGAACAGTCCTCCCATGTTCACAACAGCCTGTGAAAAGGCTCATCTATTCCATGAGCTCTCCACTTCTGCATTTTCATTTCCTCCATTCCCTTTCATCCTCTTTAAACCCTCCTTCTGCCACAGAGACCATCTGATCCCCACAGCTGTGCAAGTTGCACTGGCCAGGGCTAGGAAAGGCTCTACAGCGTGGCACGAGTAGACTGCCTGAAACTCCTGTGCCCTGGGCAAAGCCATGCCAACAGCCCAGGTTTGCACCGTGCCATCAGCACCATGCTGCTCCACTCAGGGCAGCCACACCAGGCACCTGCACACCTGCCCGCAGCACCACACTGAGTTTCACCTTTGTCGTGGGTTGCAAATGCAAGATGTATTCTATTCCCATCTGTTGAAACCTTGAAGAGGTATTTTTCTTTATCTCATAACTCCAGGGGTGGGGCGTGTGCCTTCTGTTACTGGGCCAGCTGTTAAACCAGGTGGGGCCGTGTTCTTTATCCCTTCCACCATCCATCCTCCCTCCAGGGGATATCTGCTGTTCATGGGCCATCCAGGCTCACTGCATGGCTGATACAATTCCATCATCCCATTGGGAGATGCTCCACCCAGGGGGAGGAGCCAGGCATTCCTACCTGGATAAAACCTGGGATTCAAAACACCAGCACAGCCTGTTTGCACTGGATTCCCAGAGGAAGACAGGACCCATCTCACCACCACTGGACCCATCTCGCCACCGCTGGACCCTTCTACAGGATCATCTCTGCTCCAATAGAACCACATCTGTCACTCCAGGAGGACTTAACTAGACTGCTCCCAACACCCTGACCAACAGGGTGTCAGGTCGTGTTCTGACTCTGTCAGTGTTTCTAGGATTTTTTTGTTTGCTTAGGGTTTTTTTGTACTACTACATTTTTAATATTCCTAGTAAGGAGCTGTTATTCCTATTCCCATGTCTTTACCTGAAAGCCCCTTAATTTCAGAATTATAATTATTTGGAGGGAGGGGATTTACATTCTCCATTCCAAAGGAAGCTCTGGCTTTTCCCTGGCAGACACCTGTCTTTCCAAACTGAGACAACCTTTGTCCATACAACTCCCAGTCCAAAATTATTACAGAGTCATATGACTATATAAATTATATACATGACACTGTGCAATAAAAATACCAATGCTTCTCAAGCACCTAATATACAGTCCCCAGACACAAGCAGGATCAATACAGCCTGCTCTGGTAGTTATGAAAACTACTGTCTTGCAACATAAATCACCCTCTCACCAAGGTATTAAGAAGCTCATTTCTGCACTAGCTTTTGGAGGAACCGTTACGGGGAAGGGTTCTCCCCAGCAATAAAACGAATTTTGCAGATAATTCTGATCCTGACAGCAATCAGATCCATCCTAGAGAGCGTTCCACTGATATCTGGCATCAATCTTTTTCTCCCTTCAGTTGCATTTTCTTAAGTTTCCTAACCAGATGATGATGGTATTCCTCAGCTCTGAAAAAAACCCTGAGTTTGTGTGGCTGTCCTGGCTCTGTCCAGCACAGGGTTAATTTCTGCAGTAGCCAGAAGAGAGCATGGCTGGGACATGGTGATTATTCTACAGCACACCACTGTAGGAGGCAGTGGAAGGGACTCTCTTCCATGGAGGAGGAGTTCCTTATGGTCAAGGAAATGTGGAGGAGGAAGCCATCTGGTACCATCTATTAGCAGGCATGTGTAAATCATTTCTTTCCCCAGATCTTTTGTTAATAATATTGTTGCTGTTACTGTTCATTTCCTTATCTCATCGCTCTTTCCAGTAAATTGTTCTTATCTACATCCATCATCTTCACCTTTTGTGCCTCTAATTCTGAACTCCATTCCACCACAGTGGGAGAGGGGAAGGAAAGGAGGAGCAAGAGAGACCAACGTGTGATTTGAGAGCATCTTGGTGGGGGGTAGTGAACTGGGGAGTACCATTCATAAATCACGACAACCTTAATTTATTCACCCCTTTTTCTATACCACTTATGTTCCACGCAGATCCTACACCTTCCAAATATATAGATACACGAATATACACAATCACAGGTATCATTTCCATAGTCAACGGCCAGCCCTCCAAGACATCTGTTGACTTCATTTAGTCCGTGACTGTGGGTTCTATCCACCCTAGATGTCTCCCAGGATAGGAGGGCTGCCATGCTGCTGGCTGGCTGCTGCACCAGGAGCTCACCTTTGGCTGTGTCTGGAGCAGGGCACACTCACTGGCAGTGATCACATACAGTGACAGTGTCAGGCAACAACCAATATTATAAATACAGTTCAACAGTACAGGCTGTTCTTATCCAAAAATCAAATCCCCCTGAGGTACACATCGTGTTACCCTGTCTCTCTGTATTACCCACCAAGAGGACCCTGGTCTTTAAGCAGAAACAATTCCATAGAGGCGTTTGCCTTTGGTTGAGTTGCCCCTCTCTGGAGTCACTAACAGCACTCTTGTTGCAAATACTGTCACTTTATCAGAGTCCCGTGGCTGTTCAGGGGTGAACTCCCAAAACACTGGAGCAGAGAATTTATCTAAATACCAGCCCATTTTCTCTCATGTTCCATGACACTCATGATTATTCCCCCTCAGGGCAGATCTCTGAACAACCCTCCCAGAAATCTGTCCTAACTCTAAACACGGTACTGTAGACCATAACTGAAAAAACACAGCAGACACAGACAAAGGAACATGCTTTCCTTAACATCCAAACAAAATCAAAAATTCTCAAAAGCTGTTTTAACTGGCCTGAAGGAGGAAAAGGGAAAAGCTGTGAAAAATCATCCCCCCACCTTTAACCCACAGACTAAATATGATCATTAATGGACTCCCCACCAAAAAAACCAGAGGTAAGGGCAGGAGAACAATACTGAACACACATCCAATATAACCCTCATTACCCTTGATGCTATCTCGTCATAAGCAGATATCACACAGATCAGCAACAAAGTAATCCTGATCCCTCTCCCTGCACTGAAAAGGACCATTGTGAGGGTCACATTAGGGAACAGGTACAGGGTTAGGCACTACACCCACATGAACAAGCCAGGCAACCTTGTGGCCAGTGATCGACACCCAATACCACAGATGCTTAAAGCAAAGAAGTTATCAACCCATTCTGGCTCTGTTGTTATTTCCACCCTTGGTGCCACACACTGGCCACCAATGAAGGCTGTCCTGGTTTAGGAATGTCAGTCCCCAATTAAGTATCCCCACCGAGACTCTCCCAAGCCCCAGGCTGTTCTCTCTCCATCCCCCTTCCTCTACCCCTCCCCGATGTGGAAGGATGGAGTTGAGAACTGGAGGCACAAAAGGTGAAGGTCACAGGTACAGATCGGCACCATTAACTGGAAAGAGCAATGAGATAAGAAAATGAACTGTAACTATCAATAACAAAAGGTGAAAGGAAAAAAATTATTCACACAAAAAACTTGCTTTTCCTTACGCATATTTTCATAGCTTCAACACACATACAAAAATGCTAATTCTTTTTTAATGCTCTTATTTCCCTGCAGATCTCTGTTTACATTAAGGAAAATATATCTATTTTTTAATATGCTAAAACAGTGAAACAAATTGCTCTGAAAAAGAAAGGGAAATCCTGCTGAGCATATATATATACGGAAGGAGATGTGTACTCTTTACCAACTGGCAAAATCCCAAGTTTTTGCAATGAGTAATGTAAAAAAAGACTTCTGAAACTCTTAAACAGGATTTAAAAAACCACAACCAATTATATTTCTGCCCTGAAGAAAGTTAGTAAAATATTCAAGCACACACAAAGCAAAGTAAGACACTTGTCAGCTTTCATTATGATCAATAAAAATTGTCAGTTCATTAGCATGTCATTAGCTACCCTGCTGTTTCCAAAGTGTTAACAACTAGAAATATTATTTTACAAACATATAATATCCCAGAGTTATGAGGCTCTGACTGCCTGCATAAAATAAGAATTTAAGATAGGCGACTCCAATATAACTTCTTCCTTTTCCTCTGTAGCTATAAACATATGTTTACCATCTGTGGAATAGTGGGAAGCAGCTGAGGTAAAAAACCAACAGCTGTAGAATAAAATAATACTATCAATTTCACTTCACGGTGACAGCTCAGCTGCTGGAGGATGAAATGCACTGTAGGTTCAGAGCAAGCCTCAGACTATCTTTTCAGTCAAAAATTGGCTTTTACCTCTGTTTCACAATTAAAATTGCCAGCTACCATGCTGAAATAAGTTCAGCATAATTGTCCTAGCTTGTTGGAAATCTGGGGACTTTGAGGAGACATCCTCAGAAAAGAGGCAACTCGTAAAATTGTCTTAGGAAGCGGCAGCTTCACATGGAAACCGGGTGGGTGGTAAATCACCTTGGCAACAAATCCATGCCCAGATTGAGGATGGGCAAATTGGCCTATTGCTGCTCTGTGGAGTCCTTTCACAGATAAACACTCATACTGTGGCTTGTTAGCCAAAACTGGAATAAATACCAGAAACTTTTACCTTGTAAACAAGCTGTTTACAAACTGTCCGCAGCTCCTACCAAATTTCATGCATAACATATTTCATGAATCTTAAGACAAGTGACTGGAAATATCTTGCTGACTATTTATTACTTTCCTTCTTCAAATGCCATTTCATATCTGCTTACCTTAAAAAAACCATGTTTCCTGTTTCTCTGTCCGAGCCATAAACTGCTTTCAGGTGTCAAATTTGTTTCTGGGGGATCAATGACACGTTCATAAATCCTGCAGAGGGAAGAAGACATTGCATTTACTTTTATTTTCTCTTTCGTCTGAAAACTTCCTTGACAAAATCATGTAACAATAAAAGATGGAAAACAGAACCAAACACAAAAGCCCTAAAAATTTTTCGTTAAACACAGTATTTATCACTGATCATTGTGAAGAAAGTATATTACAACTTTAAAATAAAAAAAAAAAATTAAATCACAAATATATGAAGATTCCATAAAATTGAAACTCTCCTTGTGCAGCTGCGCAGCACTTGACTAAAGAACTACAATGCCAGAACCCACCACAGTAGGGAAAAAAATAAAACCATCTTAGTTTAAGGATGTCTTTCAAAATCTACCCTGGAGAAAAAGTGCAATCACACACAAGATCCAACCAAATCCAACAACCCCTTGGGGCTTTCAGACTGGTCAGAATTTTGAACAGACATCACAAAAGAAGTTAATATCACTCTACTCCCTTTTTTTTCCCCCCCCCTCTACATTTGTGTCATTCATCCTTGCACCTTTCTCCCCTTGCTGTTGGATTTCCTCAGGCTTGGTGCTGACATGTGGTGTCCCTGCTGTAAATCCACCTTGTGTCTGTCCCTAGCAGAGGTCTGGCACAGAATGGGCCCTTCTTTATATATGCCTGGTATCTACCAGTGACAGCAAGTGATATGAGGTCCATAAGCAACCTTTACATACTGTATAAACTTGCACATGACTGCAGCAATCTGCACATCAAATTTCTGAAATTAACTCATGAAAAATTGCTGCAACACAATTTTTAAATTAACAAGGTATTTGGAGTTCTAAAAAGGTTTTGCTTGGGGTTTTGTTGGTTTCTTTTTAGAAAAGCTGCAATGAAGTTTCCATAACAACTTTTCCAGGAACACAGACTGCTACAATGATATCATCATTTCAGAATATGAAAAATTCATGGCCAGAGTTACTGATCCTGGATTCTCAGATTGTAATGTCACATCAGAGGGAGCCATGAACTTCCTGCTTCATAACAAAAACACCATACTTAATAAGGATTATGGAGGAGATGATTAAATCTATTTCTGTTACTGTCCAGTTTACAGGGAGTATGCATGGCTTTGTAATCACAGCAGTGTGACAACCAAGAAAAGAGACTGTGAGCCGCCAAGACCGCTAGCTTAAAGAGGTGAAATTATCTGTGCCCGAATTATTTTTCTTTCTTTAAAGCTATGGCTTTAAAACAAACATGAGAAACGAACACCAAAGAAAAACACAATCAACTGAACTTATCTTCACAATTATATTCCACATGTTTCTAACAGAGGCTCACTAAGGATAATCAGTGACTTTTCATGTTGCAAGTTGTCATGGGTATAAGGTTTGTACTGCAAGGGTTAGGCTGCAGGGTGGCTTCTGTGAGAAACATCCCCCATGCCTGGCAGAGCCAGTGCCAACTAGCTCCAGGATGGATCCAGCACTGGCCAAGGCTGAGTCCTTCACTGATGGTGGCAGCACCTTTACAATAACATATCTGAGAAGGGGAAAAGTTACTGAACAACAGCAATTCCATCTAGGGAGAGGACTGAGAACAGGTGAGCGGAACAGCTCTGCAGTCACCCGGGTCAGTGCAGAAGGAGGGCGAGAAGATGCTCCAGCACAGGAGCAGAGATTCCATGGGGGGGCTGGTGTTCCCCATCCCCCTCTGTGCCATCTCTGAGGATGAGGCAAAGAAATATCAGGAGCAAAACAAGCACAGGAAGAAGAAAAGGGTGGGTGGAAGCTATTTGGTTTTACTTCTCTTTACCCAACTCTGATTTAACTGTTAACAAAGTAAACTAATTTCCCCAAGCAGTCTGTTTTGCCCTCAACTGCAATGGGCGAATGACCTCTCCCTGCCCTTATCTAGATCCACAAGTCTTTCATTATCTTCTTTTCTCCCTTGTGCAGTTGAGGAAGGGAGTGATGGGAGTGGCTTTGTTGGGCACCTGGTGTCCAGCCAGGGTCAAATCAACCATATCACACTATTGAAACATTCATTTATTTGCAGAGACCTAGAATAACATTCCAGTATTAAAGACCTTCTAGAAAGATCAATAAAGTACAGAGTCCTATATATCCCACCCACTTCTGCTTATCAAAAAAAGGAGTAAACCATTTGTCAAAATGAAACAGAAGCAATATATAAAACTAAAGGCTAACACTACTTTTGTTGGGTTTTTTTAAAGAAACAACACGGAAAATCTCAAACCTAAGAACAAAATAGTTATATGAAAATTACAGCTTAAGAATGGGAGTACAGGAGTCAGAAGACTTCTTTTAATACTCAATTTCATTGCTAAAGTTTATTTCATTATCATCAGTCCTTACTCATCACATTTCATGTGCATGACACATACACAGCTCTAGGAAATTTCTCTCTCTGCTATTTAATTAGGTCTATCGATAAAATTACCACGCTGAGCTGTTTTACCTGTCCAAACAGCAAAACACCATGCTATTCTTTTAAAGCAGGTTTTGAGAATTACAGGATTTTTGCATGCACCATCTCTATCAATAATTTAAAGTGTAAGTAGAGGCCTTCTGTCATACCTCATGCAAAATTGAACTACACAAATGCAAAGCTGAGGCAAAATACTGAACAAGAAACAAAGAACTGACACGGTCCTTGAGCATGAGCTCCTTGAGAGCATGAGCTCCTTGAGAGCATGAGCTCCTTGAGAGCATGAGCTCCTTGAGAGCATGAGCTCCTTGAGAGCATGTGCACTGAACTGCTCTATCATATTAGGAATTTGGTTTTGTATATGTGGCACAGTTTTATTCATGATTTCAGTTACTTATGCCCTCACTGGAAAATTTCTCATCTCCTGAAAAGACTAGTCAATATTCAATAAAGAACTTCATTTCTCCTAATATATAAAATCCCAGTGCTGACCAGGTCCAAAAGCGCTACATATTGAAGAATATTTGGTTTTTATTCACCTGACCTAGTTTACGTTGATAAAAGAACTCTACAATATCTAACTGCAATTGCATATTAGAAAAAAAAAATCAAAACCTGACATTGTTATATGACAGTTCAACAATAGCAAGTTAGGAAGACAAATCACAGACAGGCTAATGGGGCTTATCTTGTCTTTCCTGATAATTTAACACTCTTTCAACCTATGTGGACAGGGCTGTAGTCACCTTTCCAGTCTATTCACAAAGTGCCATCCTTAAGACACAAAAACTCAAGATTCTCCATATTCCTTTACTGCTCTACTCAAATTCAAACTACATTTCTGAAGCAGGTGTTTACCTTAAACTAGGACTTCATTAAGGTTAGTTTGTGCCTTATTCCACATACGTTGACAAGACTGTTTTGTTTTCCTTAGATCTGCCTATGAAGTAACAGGCTTAGGAGTCAAGAGAGGGCATGAGATGTAGATCAGTCCTTGATTATCTTTATATGGCAAAAGATGTTTTGGTTGACATCATTTGATTTACAAACTATGTCAAATTATTTTATTATTGCAAACTGTTAAACATCATCGGGGAAAAAAAAGGCCTGGCAAGCATACACACAGTATATTGCTACTCCTTTAAGCCCTTCTGTATTCTTGGGAAATGAAAAGGTGGAAAAGCACATGAGTTAAAAAAAATTAAAACAAAACAAAATGTAGAGACCCCAAACAAACAAAACAAAATATCCACATTAAGCTTCCACATGACACACTTTCCCTTACTCAACTCTCTGGGCTGAGGTGTGTCACTTTCTATGGCTTTATACCCATGCGACCAATACTCTGTATTTGGCATATGAATAGCTGAATTATACACTTCAGCTTATGAAGTGCTGGCCTAGACCTCCTTGGAGACCAGTTTCCAACACATTTGGCTTTGATACCAGAACGGAGAAATGCACAATACACTTCACAAGAAAAGGAATGCTCAGGAAGAGGACTCAGGGGAACTGAGGTCACTAAAAGTGTTGCAGACTGAATAGCCCCTCCAACATGAGCAGACCCAGGTTTCCAGGTTAATGGAAGCTCTACTACATACTTCAGGCTTTCAGATTTATGATTGCTGCATTCGCTTTCCAAGAGAAAGCTTGATTTGCCCCTACTTTATGCCAGCATATTTCAAAGAAGTTAAACCATAAAACCAGGGTTAATAGAACAAGGAACTAATCCTACTGCCTTGAAATGTTCATGCTCAGAATACAACCAGTAACCACTGATCCACTTGGCAAAATATAGTAAGAAATACACCTGTTAATACACCCATTAATACGCCTGTAAATTAACAAATACCATTGTATTCTTGTGTTTTGTATCTGTATCTCCACCCTATCTGCACGCTTTGATTTATTAAGTATTCTTGTGCAATCATCAGAAACACCTCTCTCAAGGACACATTTCAAACAGCCATTTCTGTCATAATGAAGACAATATGCAGAAAATAGAAAATCTATAAAATAATCAGCAGATTCCTGAAAGGAGGCATATCTAAAACATTTGCATCCTACTACACACGCACACATCTTGCTCTGCATAGAGGAAGAAATTCTCAAGAAATCAACCTCTTTTGGACAAGCAGACATCTCCCCTCCACGTACTCAATATAAATAGTTTTTAGAATTGTTGTAGTGTGTAAATATACAATGGTATAACGGTACATATCCAATATAGAATGGTAAAAAAGTGGAATATCCTCATTCTGTACATGTGCAGGCTGAAACACAGATTAACGAACATCACAAAGACAGAGTCAATGCCCAAGACCTAAGACTTCAGACTGGGCATGACTGAGGCTTAACTGCCTCACACACTCCTCTGGAAAAAAACATAACACAGAACTGTCTCTTGCAGTGAAGATGATTTCTTACACACAAGTTTTATAAGCAAAAGTTAACACTTGAAGAGTATTTCCACTTTTGTGGAGATCCAGCTTTCTGTCATACATACAATACTTGCAATTTTGAAATTGCTGAAATATTTGGCAGAACATGAAAATAAACTTGTCTGCTCACATTAGGATACATCAGCCAACATGGACTGATCAGAAGGTGCCACTGCCTAAAATTCTGAACCATCAAACAGACTGCAACTCAACACAAAGCGGCACACCAGATCATGACACTTTCAAATTCTTCTGTGTCTACAATACAAATAGGTTACTAAAATAGGAACGTGCCACCTTCTATTTGCAGGTTGGATATGAAAACCCTGAGATTAGCTCAGCTGGTCAGAGCATAGTGCTAAACAACACCAAAGTTGAGGGCTTGATCCTGGCATGGACCATTCACTTAAGAGCTGGACTCTGGTCCTTGTGGGTCCCTTGCAACTCAGAACATTTTCTGTGAAATTTGTCAACACGCACAGCCCTGAATTGCATTAATTATGCCTGAAACAGAGATTTAGTTAGACTGTCAGGGTATAAAACCCCAGGGGTTCCTTTGTTTGGGGTCTCTCCTCAGAGGGAAGCTCTAAATTTCCATGTAGAGAACAAGTGTTGAATTTAACACTCCCAATTTTAAATGTCTCAAAAGTTCATACCTACGGTGGAGCTAGTTCTCTAGACTCACTTATTTAATGAAGAGACATAAGTACTTCTAGGGTGTGATTCATCTTACAGTAAATGAATCACTCTCTAAAGGCCCCTCCAACAGCTGCACAGGAGCCCTTCCTGACATCAGGGTGAATCATCAAAACAGATTTTTGCAATTCAAAGCCTGATGCTCAAAAATTACACCCTCTTGCAACCATTCATTACCCTGTATACATCCATCTGGATCTTCAGATCCTTTATATATACTGAAGGGTATAGAAAAGTTCTGTTCGTGGCAATCTTTGAAACAGCACTCTCAACTTCTGTACGAAAGTCAGAGGACAGAAGGAAGTTTCCTATGTTTTGCATCAGTCTCTTTCCTAATCAAATTTGCAGAGGTGTTGCCCACCTTTGATCCTTGCTATCATCCCCAGCTGAGCCTGCAAAAACACAGCACACCTCTGAAATAGCAAATGAGGCCTCCTAACACAGCCCATTGTATAAAAATCATCAGCTGATTCAAAAAAGTTTGTCCAACATGTTCTCTGAACCCACCTGCATAAGGAAACTCATTGATTATATCAGTTCCTAGCTTTAAGATGCAGTATTGGCATTTGTCTTTATATCTGTTCTTCCAAAGAGATTAAGAATTGATTTTAAAAATAAATACTAAAATATCTTTACATATTTCTCTTTCAACCCATTTTCTATATGCTTCCCAATGAAAATGTGTCAATACCAATGTGATTGGTAAACACCATTTTCTTGATGGTGTTTACAGGTAGGATGCATTATTTGACATGCATTCAGTTCTGGAGCAACTTTAACTGAATTATTCATTCAATTTCCAGTACTCTGTTTCAGAAAAATAAACTTCCTGAGGGAAATTCTGATTTTTTTGGCGCTATCTCCTCTGCCAGAGTATAGGAGTTCACAATCACTTAACAGAGAAAAGCATTTTAGATTACAATCTTGGGGTATGAGGGAAGCCTTTTCTTATTAAATTTTGAATATACACTAGTAACTGCCAACCATTTAATCATGTCATTGTTCAGCTTTGAGAGAAAAAAGATAGGTGTCCAGTAATAGCATATGTTAGGTAAAAGACTCAAAAGTGCATGCTCAGTTTATGCTCTCTTCAAGGTCTGCCACCCAAACGATTTTATGGATTTTCCTATATAGTCACAGAAACAAAGTTAATGTACTCTATTTTTCACTTTAATTATTCCAAATACAAATCTAAATTTAAAAACAAAAATCTCTCTAAATAAAATCCCATATTAAAAAAAATTTCTCCTTTTCCTTCAAGAAAAATTTCAAAGTAACTAACAAACAGAGGGAAACTACACAAATGCAAGTGAAGATGGTCACAAGAGCAGAGTTTTGCTGTCAGGTTTGAGGGTTTATTCTCCTCACATCAACAGAGTAAGGGTGAATTCACGGGGATATCTGCCTGCGTGGGGCTTTTGTTATGAAACATACAACACTGTTCAGTTTCCTACAAACTTATTCATGAATTTTATCAGAATTTCTTAAGCACTAAACTAAAACAAATCATTGTTATCGACCCAAAGTAGAGGACTGGAGCCATTATATGACACAGCAGTGGCCCCATGAAGAGCAGAAATGCATCCGTCAGAGTTGCCTCTTTCATCTGGAGAACCTGGGGTAGATTCCAACACCTTTACAAGCAAGGCCAATATTATGAACTTTACTTTCAAATGACAAAACAGATACAAATGGTTCCTGACAACAACAGTGTAAAGACTGTCTAAGCCCTAACAGCCTGTCTACAAGGCTGCAATGCTTACCCATCTTCATGTAACAAAAACAGCAGTTCTTAAAGTGTGAAAAACCCAGAAAGCAGGCTGAGTTAGACTCTAAGCAGAAATAGAAATTTGGCCCTTTGCTTAGGATTAACAAGAGTTATAGAAAAAAAAAATATGCTAAACTATGAGGTCAACTGTATCTTATCTGTGATGGATCCAGAGTAGGGCTTCTAGTGTCAAGACAGCTGGTTTGACACCCAAATAGTTATCACTTTTCTCAGCTTTGGCAACTGCTGCTTTTGGCTAGGATAGAGCTCATTTTCTTCAAAGCAGCTGGTAGGGTGCCACGTGCTGGATTTGTGACCAGCAGTGTTCTAGCTGATGGCCAGCAGTGCTTGCACAGCGGCAGCGCCTCTTCTGCTCCCCACAATGCTTGTCCTGGTTTAGGGTAAATTTGGGAGAAAACCTCTGCAATGGCATCCCTCTGGAATAGCAAACTCAAGTGGCCCCTCCTACCCCAGTTGGTCTGGGAAAAAAACCTCCTCAGAGAAAAGCGAAAAAAAAAACTATTTATTTAAAAAACAAAGTGCCCACAAGCACAAGAAATGAACAATGTGAAACAACAAAACCTCTTGCTGTTCTGAAGAGATGGCAAACTCAGCCAGTCCTTGCTGTGGGTGTAGCTCAGCTCGCTCAGTCTCTCATCAGTCCCTCCTGCACTGGAAAATGCCGTCCTGGGCCCAGGTGGGTCGCAGGTGTGAGCTCCCTGTGCTCCTCTGGGTTTTGGGTCCAGAGCAGGTTTGAGCAGTTCCAGGAAAAAGGAAAAAAAAAAA
>VYXD01016277.1:834872-887134 GCA_013397195.1 Hylia prasina
AAAAAAAAAAAAAAAACAACACCAGTCCAGGGAACTTCTCTGCCTCAGCTAGCTAAACTAACTAAAAGCACAGGAGATCTCTGTCCTGCTGTGTGTCCGTGCTGCAGACAGCACAGTCCAAGAGCAGAATGTGGAGGAGTGAGAGCAGGTTCTGAAAACAAACCCCACGCTGCTCCTTCCCCCACTTCGCTCTCAGCACCAGTCTCAACAGTGTAGAATTTAATACCCAGCGTAAACAGAACAGACAACTGGAAATACAAGGATCACAAAGCCACCTGAGGACACTGCCCCACCAGCGACAGGGCCGGGGGCACACAAGAGCCTGGGAGGGGACATGTCAGGATTTTGGTGCATCTTCATTGAAGACCAACAGCTGGGTAGTTGTAAAAGTAGAAGTCTATTGCACTGCTGAAATCAGCCTTGTAAAAGCAAAGCTGTTACAGTCCATGGCAGTCGGCAGAAGGCCTGCTAGCATACAGTCCCTAAGTCCCAAGCAGAAGCAGCATCATCTCATCAGTAGCAATGGCATCTGTGATAAGCGTTCCGTGAGCAAGCCAGCATCCTCAAAGCAGTGCATTTTATTCTATTTTTAACCAATCAGGCTCAAACACAAGTCCAGTACTGCAGGTCCAGACACAAGTGCAGACCTATCCTAAACCGAAGATTGATGTGCAAAGGCAATGTAATTTCTTACACAAATTCTACCTATATAACTCTACCTTGTTCTATCTAGGAATGCTTGACGATGCTACATTGTTTTTGTTATGACTAGAACTTAGTTAACTTTGTAAAAGGCAAAGCTACTGAACTTTAGGCTTTAGGGCTTCTCTTACTAATACAGGCTCTCATTTGTTTAAAGCACTTTATTTATTTAAAACTAAACCCACATTTCTGCCTCATGTCTGTGAGGATTTATGTATTTTAGTTTCTCTGAAGGTTTTAATTCAGCCCTCACATCTTTGAGCACTCCTGGGCCTGTGTGGAGGGATTTTGCATCCTGACAGGGACACACCCAGGACAGCAGACCCCAGGTAGCCCAAGGAGCACCCCAAGCCACATCACATCACACTTAGCAATACAAGCTGGGGAAAAACAGAAAGGGGATGGGGATGCTTGAAGTTAGGGCATTTGTCTTCCCAAGTGGAAAACAGCTGAACACCTGCCAGCTGATGGGAGGTGTGAATTAATTCTTTATTTTGCTTTGCTGCACCGGTTAAAATGTCTTTATTTCAACACACCTTCCCCCTCTCCCCCGCACTATCATCTTTCCGAATCCCTTCCCCATCCCACTGAACAGGCAGCAGCTGTGTGGTGCTCAGCTGCCTAACAGCACTAAACCACACAGAAACCTTTTTCTTTTAGGTAAAGCTGAGTTCAACTACATGTGGCTCCTGGCCCTGGCATTGCCCATAAAACTTGTACATAATCTCCAGGTAGCAGAAGCACACACACATGTAGTTGTCACAGGTTTTGGTGAAAATGGTAATTTTTGCCATATTCAGCAGAATTTAGGGCGGTGTCTAGGTCAAAAGAATTCTTCCTCTGAAGCGCTGAGGTGAATGTCATCTACATATACAGACTTTTCTTATAAAAATCAATGTGCACAACTCATATAGATTAATGTGAATTCAGGACTTTAAACATCTCCATTAGAGCTGAGAGCTACACAGATCAAATGCCACTTTTCAAACAAATATCTGACTTTCTAAAGGTATTTTAGCATCTCTTTATCACTTGTGAGCAACTATCACTATCTGGCTACCAGAGAATAAACCACAAGGGATGCACATAAGTATCCACTACAGTCAAGGAGACAAATACACTTAGAAATGAGGACAGTACTGAAACTCACAGGGTCACTGAAAGACACCCTTTAACCTCAGCAAGCTTTGAAGCTCAGCTTCTAAACCAGAACACAGAATAAAGCAAACTGTTAACAAGAAAGCTAAAAGCACAGCACACTGATTTGTTGCCATACCAAGTATCATACCAAAAGTCCATCTCAGATGAACCAAATGTTCAGAGTACATCCCAGATGCAAAATATCATCAAACCAAGTCTGAGCAATTAAAAGCAGATTCTAGAAATAAGAGGAAGAAATTAATTCAACGGGTTCTTTCAAGATATCAAAAGAAGAAAAGCTCCTCTCCCACAAATTAAACAAGAAACCCTTAGAGCAAGATACATCTGAGATAAAAAACTGTATTAGAATATCTATGAAACAAGCAGTAGCCAATTAAGCCTATCTTACAATCAGAAAGCAAAAGAAGAAGAATGTGCATCAAAATGTGCACAAAGGTCTTGCAGCAAAATGAACCCCAAAATAAAATGTTATCAGACAAAGGGGTAAACCCATGATTAAATAGCTTATGCCATCTCTATTTTGTCATGAAAAAAATAATAATAAAAAAGCTAAGATTGCTTTTGGGGTTTGTCACAAGGTGTTTATTGAGTAAGAACTGGCAGTTCTAAAACTTTGCTTCTATTCCATCTGCCTGTCACATAAAGGGACATGCTGGTCCCTGGCCCAAGACCTGCAGCACACAGATCTTCACTCGGGCAGTCCCAGCAGAACTTAAGGCATGATAACCTTTTACAGCTTTGGAACAGCCCCTCTTCACAAAACATATGCAGCCTTTGCCTTTCCTTTTGTTCTTCCTTTGTCTCAGGCTCCTTTCAACTCCAAAGTTGATTTATCTACTACAATAAGATAGGTGCAATTGTGAGAAGAACGAGGCTTTTGATTTCAACTCTTTCTGCACTGCTACAAAAGATAGATTTAGAATTCAGCCAGCCACAAGAAACCTTTCTACTAAACAGCTTCTTCCCCCTTTCCAAAAACATCTGCTGAGAAGTTAATTGCTTTACAGGGTATCTTGTCACAGGATCATCTCATCAAGGGGTTCATGTCATCACTGGAGGATTTGTATGTAATCATAAAATAACCTCATCCATATTCCAGAGCCAATTTGCTGCAGTGACAGAAGGCAGCTGCAGGCTGAGGATTGCAGGTTTTGCCTTTGCTGCCACACTTGTGCCAGGGCCCTGCCCCTGGTGTTGTCTCAGCACTCTGCAAAGGCACTGGGCTCTTCGTGGAGCTGCCACTCCTCCTCCCCATGAGCTACTGTCTCTGTAACTCTAATTCCATGGCCTCATCCCCTGTTCCTCAGTTCTTCCTGCAGGTTCAGCCGATAACCCACATCTCCCTTCTCCCACAGTATTTCCCAACTGTCTGGTTTAGTCTTGGTGGTTTGAAAGATGACATTACACTCTCTCCACAAATAACTAGCTGGCCATGACTGGGGAGGTGGATGAAACAGACAGTAAACATAGAACAAGCCATTATATTGGTCCTAAAATTAAATTTAGATGGAAACTGCCACCAGACAGGCAGAAAAGCACTCGGCAGGGACAGCACATTTCTCACAACATCTGACACACTGGGGAAGTGAAAGCATGGTTCTGCTCAAGTCAATGAGAGTTCTCACTGCAGCCTGCACTGGGTTGTCTCCCAGGGATACTGCATGGCACATCTTTCAGACAAGTTTAAGGTAAGTATCTGGAGTGACAGAATAAAATTCAGCTTGGGCTGAAAAAGTCCAAGTTGCCTTAGCTGGCACAGTGGTAGTTATTAGTTATCTGCTTTCATTATTGATGTGTTGAAGAGGATGCCACTAGAACTGCAGCCCAATTAAGCAGTGTAGTTTCCACTGATTCTTTCATCTCCTGCCTGGTTTCAGATACAAGGACAAGTTATAGGACTGGCAATGGCATGTTATCTTACTCCTGTGCCGAGGATCTTCGTCTTCACAGCTTCTTCCATGTATCATTCCATTGGTAATACAGATTACACTTCATGTCATTGAAATATTTAAAGTGGAAGCAGATGCTAATATCTGATTTCTTTTCAAATTAAAAAAACCCCACACCACCAAATAGCCACACCAACCATCTGTGTAGGACTGGAGTATTCCTCAACTCGCAGAAACACCTTCTCAAGCGTGAGACTGGACTGCCTGGCACCCCAGAGCCCCACCTGGTGTTTCCAAGCCTTGGCACCTTCTACCTCTAAGCACCCCACATGCCCCCAAGCTCCTCACACCCAAGGAACTAATGTGACTGATCCTGCACCACTGCCCTTAAGGGTGCTGTCTGTTTTCTCTGGCCAAATCACAAAATAATAAGTGTTGGGTTTTGGGGTATTAAGAAATGCAATCAAGCAGTCTCTACCTCCCTGCAGCCAACCTGAGGATTTTGTAAAGACTGGATTCCTAAAATAATTACCTTCTGGGTGACTGTGCTAAACTGCCCAGAGAGACACCTCAAGTATTAAACCACTTCCTAAAACTCTGGGCTGGTTCCACAGCCCTCAGCAGTCTCAGCCCTGTTTGCTCCATCACCCTCTCAAGCCCCACCACACCCAGGAGGCTTGAGATCTTTTGGAAAGACTCTGTACTATTTGCTACATGAAGCCTCAGGTCTCATGTCTGCTGTTGAATAGTTCCGAGGGGCTCTCACCTGCTCTTCAGCAAAGATCCAATGTTTTTACAAAAGTATTTAACTAGAATTATGCTATCGTTTTCTCAATTCAGCTCCAGTATTATCCTATGTGACTTGTAGTTCTGAAATCCAGTTAAGCTAACCACTTCAAGTGGAAGAGTTCATTTATTTCTTAGATCTCAGTTAATCTGCCTGGCTGGAGCAAGATAATTGCTTTTACAATCTGAAAGGAAAAAGCTCAAAACATTTGTTTTATCTGGTTGACTCTTAAATTCCTATGATCACCTCTCTGTCCATATGACTCCCACACCAACAAATAAAAAGAAGACAGAGCCAAGTAACAGGTTCTCCTGAAAAAATCCAGATACATTTCAAACTATGCAAGCTAAATTTTCAGAGACTGCTCTTGTAACTAACCACACCAATTTATAAAAGATTTATTGCTTTTAACATTAAAAAAATATTGGACCAATATACAAATCTTTGAGAATTTGATAATACACCTGGTCACACACTTTGGGAAATTGCTAAACCATCTGAGGCTTGCCAGTCTTGCTTTAAGATCATTCCCTCTACCACTATCCATCCTCTCCCTCTGACACACCCAGAGCATGAAAATACAAGGAATGCAAGATGCCAATGGTAAAGCACAACACAATATTCCTGTTGAAGCCATCAACCTGTCTACCAACTTTTACAGTTCACCAGAAAGCACCACAAGTCCCCAGTTCTGACTGGGGTGGGGCGGGGGGAGAGGGGGACCAAAACCATTGCTGAGTTTATATTCAGGACTTTGCAGGTACCAAACTCTGGCTCCCTAAAATTCTGCCCCAAGCTCCTGTGGAACACCCTTAATGAAACTGCTGGAGAATGACTTCTGCTCCTCTTCTACTGACACCAGGAACACCTGGATCAGCTCCTGGTGCAGATTCCATGCTGAGCAGGAGCTGTGCGAGGCTTCTTTGCTGAAGCTCAGTACCCAGCTACCTGTACAAGTGATTTCTGCCTTCTAGGGGTGGTACCATTTTTTTCCCTAGTACCTTTTCAGAACTTTGATAAATACTCATGTATTCTCACAGTTCTCCCAATGCAGTATACAAAGGAGTTCAAATAATTTTTGGGGGATTAAAAAAATAAATTTTCATCTTAATTGGGGACTGGATTAAAACATATCATTCAGTCTTTGGTCACACCCATAATACCATTCTGCTGATGCATTAGCTATTCAGTGAAAAACTCTGGCTATTTAAAAGCTTCCTTAAAAACAAAATAATGCTGACTGTATCCTCAACATTTCCTTGCAGCTAACTGCAGTAACTGCAGTGATAGAGACTGATGGCAGCTGATGGGGTATGCCAGCTGGAGATGTCTCCCACCCTGAACATTCTACAGTCTTTTTGCCAAACAAAAGGGAAAACTGGCATGTGAAAATTAACTTCCAGTCCACGATACCACAGATCTGAAGCTGCCTGCACTCATAATGCACAATTACACCACCACCACCACCAAATAACCATTTCTCTGACAGCTTCTGCCACAGCCTGGAGAGCAGAGAAGCAATCTGGGTCACAAACTCATATTCAAATTACCCAGCTGCATAGCACTGCCACCACACCATTTTCCCCCTCAAGAGAAAGTGTTTTACACTAACCAAAGCAGCAAATCCCTCTTTAAAATATATCCCTTAACCCTCTTTAGATTTATCACACTTTAAATAAAGTCACAGAACTTTGTTTAGATCAGTTGAAAACCTCAGGCTGGCAGCCAGAATATATTTATAAGAACTCAGAGGTCTTGGATTCCCATATTTGGAGGATGTTACTTTAATTTATTTATTTTTCCAATTAAAAAGTTCTCAGTGCTCATGCATTTTTTATTCCCTAATGCGCTGTTCTAACATAAAAGAAGCAGACAACATGTTTTTTCAGTTGGAGACTACTTCCAAGCCTGCTCCAGTTTTATAATCTATTCTCTTATGCTCATACCAACCCCCTCCATCAAACAGCTAAGAGTGTCCATCAAAATCACAGGCTGTATTCACAGCAAAAGGCACTCTAGCACAGACTTACACTGGAAGAACATTAATTTTGTCATCAAAGCACTATTCTCTCCCTTCTATGCCCACAGAGTTCAAGTAAAGGAATATGGATACTGTCTGGGAGGAAAAAAAAAACACAAAAACAAAAACAACAACGACAACAACAACAAAACAAACAAACAAAAAAAAAAAAAAGAAAATATGCGGGAGAAAAAAAAAAAAAAAAAAAAAAAAAAAAAAAAAAAAAAAAAAAAAAAAAAAAAAAAAAAAAAAAAAAAAAAAAAAAAAAAAAAAAAAAAAAAAAAAAACACACAACAACACCTTTCAGGCTTACCCCTCCAGATTACTGAGAACAACTTGGAATTTCTATTTTGCAAATAAATTGTTGGTAAATACGTTTTGATACAGTACCTGCCATCTCCTAAATTGTAGGCTCCATGCTATTCCCTCACTCTTCTCAAGACCATTAAATGCAACATATTTCTGTGCTATTACTGCCACAGGGGACAAGCATCCCAGTGGACAGCCATGGGAAACAACACAGGCTCTAGGGCTGAAACTAATTCCCAGAGAAGACAAACATCAGATCTTGAAGGACTTGACAGCCTCTTGGGGTTGCAAATCTCCTGACAGCACAGGTGTGAACAGAGGCCCAATCTGGGAAAGAGCATGGCAGAGTTAATTTGATTATACATACAGATATATAAATATCTATTGGTATTACTGGTTATTTAAGGACAATGACACAGTTGCTCTAGCTGAATTCACCAGAAAATCCCTTTCTGCCTAAAGCAGGGAGGCACAGATCCTACCAAAAGCAGGAAAGTTAATTTCCATGTTACTTGGAGCACAGGTTTTACTTGTGCATGAGTAGTACATTTATAATTAATGCAGTCCTTTCATTTTTCTAAGCTTTCAGAACCTTACTAGAATGTTAAAAGCATGTTAACAAGTGCACCCATGGCTTCTCATGTCACTTTTCTGAGACACATCCCTGGCTAGAGGTTACTGTCTAGCCTCAGCATAAAAGCTCTTCAAGGCAGTGAGGAGAGTTTAGTGACATTCAACAGGCTTCTAGCCTGGACTTTGAGGTATCTTTTTTCTCTCCCATGAAGATGGGCTGAGAAATCTGGGACTGTTTAGCCTTGAGAAGGCTCCTTGCTCAGATGACCTTCTCGCACCTAAAGGGGCCACAAGACAGCTAGAGAGGGACTTTGGACAAGGAAACAAAGTGATAGGACAAGGGAAAATGGCTTCAAATCAAAGTGGGTGGGTTTAGATTAGATAATAGGAAGAAATTCTTCATTGTGAGGGTGGTGGGGCCCTGGCACAGGGTGCCCAGAGAAGCTGTGGCACTCCCTGGATCCCTGGAAGTGTCCAAGGCCAGGTTGGACAGGGCTTGGAGCAACCTGGGATAGTGGAAGGTGTCCGTGCCCATGGCAAGTGATTAGAACAAGATAATTTTTAAAGTCCCTTCCAACCCAAATCATTCCATGATTCCTGAGTCAGCAGTTCCAAGCTCTAACATCAAACTAAGCTAAAATTCCCACTCCTTGTGCTTAAAGGAGCACAAAAAGGAGCCAGTGAGATGCAGCAGGAGCTGATTTCAAAAGGACTTGGGCAAATAAACATCCTTTGATATACATGCTTCCCCCTCCATATGAAGTCTCATTAGAACAGAGACAATTGCACTGCTTTAAAGGTGATGCTTTAAATCATTACAGGTCTTTGCTAGTTCCCAAGTACTTTCCCCTAGCCTACCTGGGTCTGAAAAACAAAGCTGACTTTGAATTGAATCCAAAAGATAATCAAGCACAAATGTCAAAGCAATTTTACAAATCAGAGTAATGTGGGTGATAAGGCTGGGAAGAGAAAAAGTAGCTTTGACTGACTGTTTACCAATTGAAAGCTGCTTCTCCAAGGCTTTCTGATCAACTGCAGTTCTTGGAGGCCAGAGACTAGCTTTGGGTATCACACTATGAACCCTGTAGCAAAACTAGGTTGTAACTGGATATTTTTCCCAATGCAAACACTTGCAACGCACTCTCAGGTACAGATTAACTTTGGTAACTCACAAATCGTTCACTCAAAATAGCCTTCCAAATACACAACACATTACCACAGCCCTAAACAAAAGAGGTAGTGCATTTATGCAAATTCAGGAATGTCTGTAAGGAAGCAATGTTGCAAACCCCTAAAGAAGTTCACCAGAAATTCATTTTGGCAGTAAATTCTTTTGCTTTCCCCTCATTGTTTTGTTGACAAAAACGGTTAACAAAAAGCTGAGAACTTTTTTAACTAGACAGGTACACAGGAAGCTAAATTCTGGTTCTGATGACACCAAACCTCTGCAGGAGGTGGGACAGGTGAACACACTGACTGCACTCATATCCTGTTTCCTCTTGTTCATTCATGTCTGCAGAAGCATCACTTCTCATTGTCCTGAACTCAGCCGAGAGCCAGACACCACTCCAGCCTAAAATAGTGACATTTAAAGTCCACAGCTCTTCACCCTGGACTCTGTTCACACTTTAGCTGCAGCTTCCCTAACACTAACATGAAGAAGGCCTAGGGTTTTCAGAAGTGCTCAGCAGCACCCCTCAATGACTCGTTCTTCATTTTTGCAGATTCGACATTTACTGCATTGTCATAAGAAAATGCCAAGAACAAGATATTGACTTCTCTTCTGAGTGCAAAGATATAAAGGGTTAAGATATAATCAAACTAACACCAGCATTCACAAACTTCTCTAACTGAACAGTGATGCTACAGCTGACTCAGGAACTTAGAGACTTGCTTTTTTTTCCCCTCTCATTTAAACTTCTACTATGATCTGTCCTCAAGTCATGCTTTCAGAACTATTTCCATTACTCTTCCATAGGAGCTATCATAAAACACCACAATACACAGCCAGAGAGAGACATCTCGCCATGGATTTATGTTGGAAGCAACCTTAGGATGTATCACCTTAAGGGACGTGGTTAGATGGATCAGCCCTGCTTAGGGCTACGTGACAGAGATGGCTGGACATATCTGTCACCTCACATGACAGCACAGCTCATTCCATAATTGTATTTATCTATTTCTGCCTGTTACTGTAAAGAAAATCAGGTCACAGCCACGACTCCGTGCAGTTCTCCTGTCCCTGGATAGAATTCTGCACCAGGCAGTCGTTTTGTGTTGTCTTCATTTTACAATCTGTGCAAGAAAGCAGCCAGCTGAACAATCTGCTGAAGAGAGTCTTCCCAAAACACATTTGCTGTTCATAATATATATATTAAAGTAGATATATAAATATATATATATCACAGTAGATATATCAACGAAGAACCTGTCTCAAAAACCCAGTATGCCAATAAACAAAACAAAAAAAGAGCATTCTGTTGAAAGCAAAGAAACAGTGTAACAGATAAATAATGGGAACATAAATCAATCAAATTACTGAAATTAAGTGAATCCTTGCAAACTGTAGATTTCATGCCTCAATGAAATTAAAATTACTCTCAGCATTTAATTGCTTCTAAGGTCCAAATAAGGTCCAATAAGCAACATTCCTTCAGATTAGATTTTCCAGTAATAGAGTTGCAGAAAATGGTTGTAACATTCCTCTCAAAGCAATATCTTATGATTACTTGGGTCAAAATTCAAACTTTTTCAAATGTTCCAATAACTGCATACTCCTATAATAGTCATCTAACTTTATTCTGCCTGATTGAACAAAATGAAGACTTCCAAAAAAAATATCTGCTATCACCACCCAATCCATTTAAGTGCCACGATACCAAAATGCATATGCTGATCCTCTCACTGAACATGAAGAATATTCTTTTTTCATTCATTTTAGTGAAATAAGTTACAAAAGTAATGGTTTGTTTTCCTCATTCATAAACACTATTATCAAAGTCCTATTTTCAAGCCCTCTGAATTTCCTCATCAGCCACTAAGTCTGAAGTCTACAATACATTGTGAGATCAAGTCCCAAAGCAAGAGAGATTCTAGGTTTGCTGGTTTTCATTCCCTGAAATCCTGGCAATATGCCACCTTGCAGTCTTCACAACTTCTAAGGGAAAAGACAGAATACCCTTCAGAAAATAAAAAGCACTGGTTCCAATCATGCAGAAAAGAAGCTTCCAGGTTTCTTAGAAGCTTCCAAATGGGGCAGCACGTGGAAAAATTAGTGCAAATCACACTGTCTGATTATGTAAAATAAAATAAAAGCATCTCTGATACATCTATCTATTCTTCAAGTTCTCAGGTATGCTGAGTGAAGCAGTTCACGACAGAACAGACTGCATCCCACCCATCCATTACACTTAAATGCAATCACTGGCAAACATAACATCAGCTACTGCCTAAACTACAGAGACATATTTAATACTACCCCATCAGTAATCAACCTTTTCCACATTTGTTCATAATCACAATGAATTGTTCCACTTTAATACTTTGTTTTCCTTTTCTTATCCCACAGCAGTTAAACATGCTTCTTGAGCGAGGCATTTATAGAGGGAGGGGAAAAAAAAAAAAGAAATCTCCTTTACCAATTTTATTCCCACAACTAGAGATTTTTTTTTTTAAGAAATACAAGTTTACAGAACATATTTGCTTTACCTGTTGCAGTCCACGTGGAGCAGGAGGTGGGATGCACTGAGTGACACAGCAACCTTGTGCCACTGTCCGTCTGCCAGGCGGTACGGGAACACCTCCGTCCTCGTCTTCCCGTAGAACCTGTAGTGGAACCTGATCTCATCCCGCAGGCCACTGCTCTCCAGCTCAAAATAGCTGCATGGAAGACATGGACAAGAATCAGTTCCACCTCTGGATATAACAACTGTCTCTGGCACTTTCTCCTTTAACTGATTAGACTTCTTTAAGCAAACACCACAAGCTAAAAAGGTATGGATTAGCTGCTAATTTTTTTTAAAGATGTAGAGAGACAAGGCTATACATTCAGAGTAGTACAAAACCAGCAATACTAATTACATGAAAACAGCTAAAAGTACCACTTGTTAGCCCAGTCCTGGGCTCCTCCTGAAGTCCTCTTTCCAGCCATAGGAAACTACACGAAACCAAGCCTTACTGTTTTCACCAAAATATTTTGCATGATTGTAAGCTTTGTAAGAAATTGAAAAATAAAGAACAGTACATATATCACTACCACAAACAAATAAAAAGCCATTAAGGTAAGAAACCACCAAGTAATCATTAAATTTGTATTTACTACTTGCAAATCCAGTTAAGAAAACCACAACTGTTTACTTTTAGGACTCCCCTACAAGCAATTGTGCTTAGCTCATTTTCTGACATTTATTGTTACTGCCATGATCGTTCAGCTCTACAGGGAAAGGACAAAACCTCCTGGCTGGATTAGATGTCTCCACCTCTGGCATAAACCATCCAACAATCAAAACCATCATACAGCTCTCAGACTCACAGGAGAGCTAACCAAGTGTGATTATTAAGTGGCCTCACACAGCTGTGGGAGGAGCCAGTTCTTTCTCCAGGATGAATTTACCCCTTCCAGGTTCACACTGATAGTATAAATAGTGAAATCTTCTCTTGGACCTCATTAAATATTTGCATCATATCAAATTTTTTTCATGATAAAATGAAGCTGTGTATACAGAAGCAGGTGATGCAGACCTCCCTTTATAGTAGAAACAGCTCTGCAAGAAAGTGAAGATGTTAGATTGTCCAGATAGTCCTTTGCCCCATCTACATCCACAGTGTTTTGTTTTCCCCTATTGGCCAACACCAATTTAACATGGCATTTGAGAGACAGGTGCTGATTTGGGGTAGGGTGGGAAATACTACAATAATGAAATCCACTTCAAACAATAAACGCAACACAAACCAATAAATATTGGAGTGCCAATTTTCGTTTTCCCATCAGCCTTTTACACTGCTTGCCCTAACAGCCTGTGTGCATAAGCATTACATGGGGGCTGTGCACTTCTTCAGGATTAGATCTCACCAATAAAGCTGAGGGTTTCCAACATAACTGGGAAACAGAGTTTCTTGGGAGGAAACTTAAGTGATAAAATACTAGCTGGAAACGTGCAAGACATCACAACAGGCTGGGAAAGGGAACACAGAGACACTAAGTATTCACCAAAAGTGAAATTCAAGCCCTCCTCCACCCTGTCAATGCCTTGTCATCATATTTTTCATGCAACATAAAAGCATTATTGGGTCACATGAATCAAAGGCTCAAGCAACAAAGTAAAAAACACAAGGAGGTAAAGGTAAAACCAAAGCTGAATGAAAACACAGCAGGCATAGGTACAAACGAAATACACACAGTACAGAGTGGAAAAAAAATCAGGCTGGTGTTGCGAAGGAACTGGCACAAGGAGGGCAGAGAAAGAGGGATTTTCTAAACAGTAGAGCAGAATGTTGATTAACTACAGCCAACGCCCGCTAAAATACCTAAATTACATTCACACGAAGTCTGGAGAAGATTTATTAATTTGACGCTCAGTAACAACATAATCAATATCCAGAAGATACTGCTGCTGGTGTTCCCAAGCCAGAAAAGCACTAGGACAAGTACTGTCAGTGATGTCACACAAACACTTCGTAATTTCCATCTGCTGTCACAGCACAAAAGGAAGAGAGACAGAGAACTAAAAAAAAAAAAAAAAAAAAAAAAAAAAAAAAAAAAAAAAAAAAAAAAAAAAAAAAAAAAAAAAAAAAAAAAAAAAAAAAAAAAAAAAAAAAAAAAAAAAAAAAAAAAAAAAAAAAAAAAAAAAAAAAAAAAAAAAAAAAAAAAAAAAAAAAAAAAAAAAAAAAAAAAAAAAAAAAAAAAAAAAAAAAAAAAAAAAAAAAAAAAAAAAAAAAAAAAAAAAAAAAAAAAAAAAAAAAAAAAAAAAAAAAAAAAAAAAAAAAAAAAAAAAAAAAAAAAAAAAAAAAAAAAAAAAAAAAAAAAAAAAAAAAAAAAAAAAAAAAAAAAAAAAAAAAAAAAAAAAAAAAAAAAAAAAAAAAAAAAAAAAAAAAAAAAAAAAAAAAAAAAAAAAAAAAAAAAAAAAAAAAAAAAAAAAAAAAAAAAAAAAAAAAAAAAAAAAAAAAAAAAAAAAAAAAAAAAAAAAAAAAAAAAAAAAAAAAAAAAAAAAAAAAAAAAAAAAAAAAAAAAAAAAAAAAAAAAAAAAAAAAAAAAAAAAAAAAAAAAGAGGAAGTACGTAACATTCTAGTACTTCACACACAAAATATTCGTGTGCACATACATACAGATATAGATGTAGAGATATATGGTTGATCACAGAGGCTTAAGAGCCCAAAAACAAGACAATCTCCTGTTGCAGGAAGCAAATTGCTTCCTGAGGTCATTCTTCATAATCTCCAATAACCACAGAGTTGATCACTCACCACACAATGATTTCTTAGTTAATGTAAAGGCAACAGTGCAGCCCTGGAAAGGTCAGTCAGATACTGCACTTAATCACATCTGTGCTCTATTATTTGTACAGCACAAAGAACTGCAAAGCTTTAGTGTCAATAGTTACCTCAGGACTGAGAACAGCTTGTTGCTTAGACATCGAGCTTCTTGTCAATCTCCTGACTAATTTATGTAGTACAGAACAGATTACTTAAAGTTTCCTGTAGTAGCTAGTGCTAATATTTTTATATATGTGCACCTAATGCAGTAAGTGCCACAGGACTGTAGTAAACACGTTTTACCGCTTCAGTGGCAGGAAAAGGAGGGTCACAGCAGGAAAATTCTGCACCTATTCTTCACCACCCTTCAACAAGTGCAAATCACAACCAGTTACACTCAGAGAAACATCAGTGAACAGCGGTCAACAAAATCCCAACAGCAGAAACTAGCTGGGTTACCCCAACACATCTCTCTCTCTCATTTAAAAAACAAGAAGCAATGTAAACCAACACTCTTGCATTGATTTTTTTCTTTTCTTAAGATGCAGAAATTCACACTGAGACCTTGATTACACAAACACTTCATGACGTTCTCAGTTCAGAAGTCACCTGTTCTCTACCAGAATATAAGTCGTGCAAACAGCCTTCTCAGCAGCAAACTTCTTTTCTTTCCTCCTTCCACTAGAATCTGGGGAAAAGATGCAATGACACAAAGGCCACTCACTCTTGGAAATAAGTGCACCTGGTTCTGTTTCAGAGTTTTAACCTGCAAATTGGGGAATGGAAGACAAATGAGGGGAAAAACAGACTCAGGCAAGTAATCATCAACCGGTGAGAAAATAATTAGTAAAGCCAGAGGAAACAAATGGATTTTTTTTTAATCGCTATCTCCTCTTCAATTTCAAATGCCATTGTACAATTTTTTATCTACGACAAAACAACAGGTAAAAATGGGGTGGGGAGAAATTAATAGAAGCTACCATACAAGAGGCAGGAAAATGAACTATCTCTAACAGGTCTTTTGAAGGTACTTCCCAGTCTTTTGTCAGGAGCTAAAAGAAAACAGAAGATGGGAATGAAACAGGGCTCCTGAAAAGACTGCAACATCTGGGACCATCTGAATGTATGTTTCATTCAGTGTGAACTCTCAATGCTGCCATGAAACCCATCCCAAAAGCCCAAGACAGAGATCCCTGAGTATTGTGCCAATCTCTAATTCTGCATCTGCACAAAGCCTGTGTCAGCCTGTCCTGCAGTTAGGGCCCTCCCCCAGACCTTTTTCAAGGAAGAAAGGTGTGAGCCAGTCATTTCCTTGTCAACTCAGCACTTAGAGTGATGGTTTCTTATTTTATTTGTTATTTCTCAGCAACAATTTATACTTCCATATATTTTAAGTAAGGCATGATCAGAAGTTAACATGTATTTTGACAGATTAAGTTCTCAGAACGGATGTATTAAGAAACCTTGTTTTTTATGGAACAGCAATGCTATTTGACCTTGGCTGAAATTCTCCCACTAGCAGAATTTCCCTATTTGATAAAAATGTAAATTATTGCTGGCTTCTTTTGTACAATTATAGAATTCAAATACTTTTTATAGGTCTATCGGCAGTTTCTCATTCAAATCCCAATGTATAAGAGAAAAACATTGCTAAATTCAGGCTGATTTTATGCATATCAAAAAAAAGTTGGGATATTTTAAGGTCATGCAATGTGCTTTCCAGAAGGACAGTATTATTCCACAATTGATTCAAGATATTTTACAATTCTTTCTGACAGTTTTTGCAACCCCTGTGTACCTCACACAAAAATATTGCTTGGAGAGGATAAAGCTTGACACAGTTATGTTTAATGATTGTTTTTTCTTCCCCTTTCTTTTAGTCACCACCATAGTAACTAAACCATACATTGCTCATTTCACTTCCAGATTAGAAGAGAAAGGTTCCTAAAACTATACTTTCAGTTGAAAACATCTGCTGTGGATGTAGTGACCAAAAAAAACTGGAAAAGTCGCTATCAACATTAAATAAGAACATGTACAATACCTGAAGGAGAAGAGTATTCCTATAAAGTGAGTTGGCTTAATCCACCATTTGCATTAAAGAAACATATTCACCTATTCATCATCTCAACCCACAGAAGTGATCTTACCCTTTGGCAAACACCACCAGGTTTCATTCAGAGATTTTACTGCTGTTAGATTATGCAAGTGGCCAAAGGAAGGACAGCTCCCAGACTATGGATCCCAAGACAGGGCCCCAAGAATTGGGGGATTGGTGTCCTCCAGAACTTCCTTAGGGCACACAGCACTTTATTTCCTGATCTTCACCAACCCAATACCCATCACCAAACACTAAAAACATTCCACAATGAAGACAGCAGCACAATGGGGTAACCAGATTAAACACTCCTGTAAGAGCTCTAGGAACTAAAGCAGAACTACTTTTTGCATTCAATTCTGGCAATCTTCCTCCTTATCACATTCAAACCATAAATAAAGCAGAGTTATCTTTCTGACTTTACAACTTCCACCATCCTTGATCAAGTGCCAAATGAAGCCCCACAGCCTCTTTCAAGGAGCAGCACCAGCACTTAGAGCAGATGCTCTTAGAGCTACTCAACAGATGTCCCAGGGCAAAGCAGCAGGCACAGATGGCATCCCTGCAAATATGTACAAACTTGGGGCTGCCATCTAGTCAAAACATTGTGCATCTGCTTCACACTGAATGGGAGAAGGTCACAAAACCACAGGAGTTCAAGGATGGAAGCCCCATCCACCTTGCACACACTGCAGCAGCACTACGATGCAAGGCCTCCCGAATGCTGGGGAAAAAGCCACTGCCATAAAAATCAGATTGTTACTGCACAGAAACTTCTGGAAAATATCTGTGAGTCTGGCCAAGGCACAGTTTTTCATTTTTTTCAATAACAATGCAAATTCAGGAAAAGCCCAGAGATTAGTCATTTTGATACCATCAGCTATAAATTATAAATACAGCGAGCTTCTGAAAAAATCAGCTTTTTCATTTTACAATAGCATTGTGGAATTTCATGATAAAAATGGCTTCAGGCAAGACCGTGCTTTAGCATCTTTGTAGGAACACTTCTTGATGTATTTAGAGACAGGCAAAAAATCTGCATGCATTATCACAGGAATTTCAGGATTTTCAGTCTACAAGGATTCTGTGATGAATCACAGGCCATTACTCCTCTGGCCTTTTGCTGTTCCTCACCACCAAGTGAGTCTGTGTGCACAGTGGGACACACTGTGTTGGGTGTGCTGCCAAGTGGCTCAGCCTGGACAGGACATGAAAGTAACTGAGATCTTGTTTTAGCAGCCCTCAATGCAAAGCAAACCAGGCCAGGAGCAGGCACTGGGCACTGTACTGCAGATAAACTGGCTGCCATCTGCCCAAGGCACTGCTCCTGTCAGTGATGAAGCCATGGTGAAAAAAAGTAGTGCCTCTGAAAGAAAAGATGCATCTCTTCAAATGAAAGGAAACACTCGCTTTGCAGTTGTCACCACGGCTCTGTGCGGATGCAAAACCAGAACAAGTTACAGCTGTCGAGGCAAATATTTCAGCTGCTTCCACAGGAGCTGTTCTTGTACCCTAGTTACTGTAAAGTGACAGGGCGAGATCCCAAGCTCTGAAACATTAAGCACTGTGAAACGCTGGATTTTCAAGAAATACTCTTAGCACTCAAGTGCACAGATCTATTCCTCTGCTGCATGTGCATCTTGAGGAACTCTTTTGGTGCAGTGAGAGTCTCGTGTAGTGCCACTGTCACTGCCAAAGTGGCCCTGGATGGTAAGACAGGGAAGCTTCCTTAACATCCATACTATTATAAATACATATTATATTGTTGGCTTTTTGCGAGTATTAAGATGAATGCTATATGCATAATGTTAAAATGGCTTTGCTGTTATGCATTTAGCTTTTATTTCAGCAAAAATTAGGCATAGTAGTGATAGGTGATATCGTATGCTTGAACTGTCTGCTTGGTTGGGATAACATCCAGTGAATATATGAAGAGGACCCTGCTGCTGACAGGCCAAATATCAACACCTGCCATCTGAAGAAAGTATGGACCAAGGCCCAAGCTGGAGCTGATAATGAAGATGGATTAAAACCATAGCCAAGAAACATCCATGCTCTAAAAAGGCAAACCCAAGGAGGGGCTATGCTAAACAGTTCCTGGAATATGTAAACTGGTTTGTGGGGAAGTTTGAATATGCATAATGTCTTATGAATATGCAACAGGTTGATGTAATGGAAAAGGTATTTAAGGAATGTCTCCAAAGTGGCAGGTGTGCTCTTGGCTGAATGCCAAGCACCCGGCCGTTAACCCTTTGCTTTATTATCTCTGTCTCCTATTGTCTTTTATTCAGCTTTTTAAATTTTACCAGTTAAGTGAATGTCATTTTTCCCAATACTTGCAAACCATCCAAAGCTACTTTTTACAGCTGGTTTAAATAAAGACAGAGACAGAGGCTGCACAGCTAAACCATACATGGCAAATCATCTCTTATGTGGCACTGAACACTCACTGCTGTGGCAGAGATGACACACAGATATCACCAAAGTCAGACTGACATCGGGCAGCACAAAAGGTGTCCTGAATAGACCATGTGACCATGAAATCAGTTGCTAAAAATCAGATTAACTTTCTACAAAGGGAAACACAAAAGCTGAATCCCATCTATTGCATCACCTACCCTATTCCTAGTCTATTCCAAAAGTAATCCCTCTATGCAAGCAAAACCAATATAGCCAAAATGTAATTCTAAACACTTTCAAACCTCTCAAGTGAAAGTGCAACATCACTGTGCAGCTGGCTACCCAAATAAGATTCTTCCAAATGTTCCTATCCTTTCATTTCAAGCAAAAGGAACTAAACCCACTCAACTGAATAACTTTATTTTTCTATTCAGACCACTCTGAGGACAACAGTAATTGAGTTCTACCAGCCTAGTTTGAAACATTTAACAATAAACACTCCCACACTGACACCTTCTATTAGTATAGAATATTTATTAACATTTTGTCTTTTGTTCTACCCATCTTACACATGGCAGCTGGGCATGCAAGCTGCAAGGCATGAAGCATTTATGATGTGTTTGTGTAGCTGCAACTATGCAAAGGTCATCCTAATACAAATTTACTTTCCTCTTTGATCACATAAAGAAAAAAGTAACCCCAACATCTGCCTGCCAGGTAAAAGGCAGCTAGAGTCAGAGCTGCTGCAAAGCAACTACATATTTCTATGGCATGTGTTGTAAGGATTGACCTTAAGCATTTTTGTTTTCATTTCATATGCCTAAAAATCTACCTTCACCATGGCTGCAACCTGCCTACTGTCTGAAAAAAAGCCTGGCTTCTCTCCTAGTCCTAATAAACCAAGTAGGTAGTACCACACTGCCTCTCAAAATAGTACAGCATCTTAGCAGGCTTCAGAGCTAGCACAGCTAGCAGGACAGAAAAGTGTCTGGCTGAAGTAAGCTGAAGCTACAACTTCTTAAATGTATCTCAAAAAAAGCCCCAACAAGCCCACACAAAAACAACAACAACAAAAAAAAACCACCCTCGCACTAAACACTGTCTTAACTTTACTGAAAAGTAACTTGACAAAAGAAAATGCCACTCCAATACCAAGTCACCTTGTATGCTCACATCCTGCAGTTGTCATTACAGGGCTTACCACCCACAACCCTTGGCCAAAGGTTTGTTTCCCCAGGACCATTTGCAATCCACAAAGCAGGGGTATCTGAGGACTTTCTGAATGGGGGCTGGCTACTTTTTAAGGCTAACCTGGAACTCTGAGCTGGCATTAGCCCAGGGATCCCTGTGGGTATGCAGAAGAGCTGCCAGTGTGACCAGACAGACCCCAGCAGAGCTGTAACCAAAGCCCTGTCCAGTCCCTCCCTCCCTCACACTCATCACTGCAGCAACAGCTCAGCTCAGAGGACCCCCAAATCCACAGTCTCTAAATGCCAGATTTTAATAAAACAAGAGGGTAAGAGCTTTTTAAACTAATGAGGTCTGCCACCTGAGTAAAACTATATTATTTGAAAACAAATTACCCTAACTGCTGTCCTTAGAAGAACGGTTCTGCCCTCTAATCTCTCAAATTCAGCAGCTTTTCAGTGATTATGACAAATTCCACGTTGCAAAACATGGAATATGCCAAATCATCTTAGGTCTCACCTGGTCAGTATTCTTTAGACACTTTAGGGTGGCTAATTAAGACTTTTCTAATCAGCAAGAAAGGACATTTCATCAGTGGAATAATTTCCATCCCTTAGTGAAGAGCGTCCTAGAACTAATAAACTATAAGGATGTGGTAAATCAATGTCCTTGTATGCCCATTTATCCATTGCAAACTTGGCAAAAAAATTCAAGGTCCATGCATCCTTTAGCTGAACTACCTCCATTTTAACATTAAAAAACCCACACCTAGAGTTCAAAAAGACACCTGTCCAGGTGAAGATCCTTCCCTCGGTCATGCACAGAAGTCAGCTGAAATTACAAAACTTGTATGGAAACGACTAACCAGTAGTAATAGAGGAAACTGGAAACTGTATTTGGAAAGCTACCAGCTCAGGACTTCTGTGTACAAGTAACGGTGAGGGAAGCCCTGTTGGTGTGTTTGGTTTGTGTGAGACCACCGAGCACCCAGACTGTGCAGATCTGAAATAAACAATTGATGTCTCTCTCAAGTGGGTAATTATTGACTTGCTGCACACTGGGTAAACAGACAACAAACACATTCCTCCTAGGTTGTCAGAAACAAACAAACAAAAACCCAACAAACCATGCCAAAAACTTTTCCTTTGCCCTCTCTCATGGCCCAGAACATGTCTGCTCCATCCATATACCCCCGGTCCCAGCAGCCTCCACCTTCCCTGCCCCACTGCCACGAGCTCTGGCAGCTTTCCACAGCCAGCAACCATCAGGGCAGGCACTGCCAGCCCCCTCCCTTTCTGGAGACAGAGCCTGGAGCAAAGAGAGCACACAGGCATCGTTACAAAACTGCAAACAAAACCCAAAAAACACATCACCCAGACTCCCGTCAACCACACAAATGAACATTAATAACACGCTGTAGACATCTAACTGCCTTATTAACCAGAGGAGTTAACATTCTAAACAAGCAGCCCAAATTCAGCAGACAGTTTTCAGAAAAGTTGCATTTAGTGTAAGTTTAAGACATTCTGGTTCTCTGCCTGTATCAGAGAATCGTAAACCAATCAAACAGAATAACTGAGCATGTTGGAGCAGCCTCCTGGGGGACCCACACATCCTGCTCCTGGCTGACCATAACATTTCTGCACTGTCCAAATTCGGGTTTAAAGAGTTTCAAACTGTCAGCCATTCTCCTCCAATTGCCAACGTGGTCCAATGAATGTGTTTCAACAGCTGGTTATGAGCAGCATGTTAATGCTTCAGAGAAACAACAATTGTCAGCCTGGTGTACATAAAACACCTGGTCTCAGCAGGAAGCCACAGGATGGAAGGTAACTCCTCCAGCAGTAACTCCTCTCTCACAACGTTTAAATCAGTGGAAGATTTATAGAACAGCTCTTCGTCACTTTACTCTTTTGCATACTTTAACCCCAAGAACAGAAGCAGGTGAGCACAACTCTATTTACATTTGCATCTCTGAAGACCTTTTGAGAAGGAAAAAAAAGTGTAAATGTCTCACATATTTCACATCAACTCATCCAGTGGGGTGGAGGTAAGGCTCAGCCTTTATATTCTCTTTACAGCTTTCCAGTTTAGCAATTCAACATATAAATATTCATAAAGATGTGCCCTTTACCCTAGAAGAAAAAGGTTAATGGATACATCTGCAGAGCTTTTCCTTCCCATTCTGAATCCTGGGCATCTTGGAATCCAATATGCATATACCCATCTCGCAGAGAATAATCTAAAACACAGCAGGGAGTAAATCCAATTTTTCAGGTTTACTACTAGGGTCAGAAGTCACTTGCAGAGGCTTCTTTTCATCAGCTAGGTTTCAGTGAATAATTTAACTAGCTTATTACCCCTTTGTGTTTTTAATTAAACATATAATGGCCTGGTAGTTTTCCAGCTGTTATTTGTGAACATACCGCTGTCTATCTGCTCCTTGACAGCCTCAGGAGGCATTCATAGTGTCACTTGGGGGAAGTATCCAACAATGGACTGGAGCCCCATGCCTGTTTTACCTCTCCACCAAAACTGACCTGCAAGGAATAAAAGTCTCACTATGAACCTGACATATTTATCAGAATCCCCCTGAATATTCATATCAAAACAGCTTGCTGCTACATAGTGAAGGGGCAGATTTCCAACTCAGTAAACCTGTTTCACTATAGAACTACAATCAGATTACGAGTTTCCAGATATTTGGTGTGGCATAAAGTTTCTGAAGTTCATATCCTAGACACAGGTTACAAGCATATTAAAAAAAATTAGAGAAAAAAAGTTTGTAATGCTTCCTGTAAGAAAAATCTTTGAAACAATCATCTTATCACTTAGTCCTCTGTTCTATCATAGTGAGATTTCCCATTATGGAACACTCTTCAGAAAGAATATTGTTGCAGCAGCCCTCTTGTTAGAGGGTAGAAATGAGCAGAAACACAGACTTCTTGTTTATCACAGCATGAAAAGGGTCCTGGTTTGTTCCCCTTTACAGCTCAGCCATCCTGACTCCAACCATTCCCTGACTCTGCCTGCAGAGCTCCTGCTGTGGGTTTCCCTTGCAGCCTCTGACTGCTGGTTTTTTCCTGCTGAACTCTGACTGCAGGGATCAGTGTGCAGGCTCTGAGTGCAGCTGTTACCCAGCCAGACTGTGACTGCAGGTTCCAACAACAGGCTCTGACTGCACACCCAGATTGACCTCACAACAGTGATTCTCTCTTCCCAGGATCCTTCCTCTTCATGAACCTCAAGGTTCCTCCTCCATGATGAGCCTCCCCAGCTAACCCACTCCCTTTTATCTCACTCATCTTCATTGGATACAGCTGTGACTCATCAGGGCGAGGCAGTATTGGGTAATTAACACAGCTGTTACTTACCAGGGGCCAGGTCCCTTCTGTTCCCTTCTCCTACACATATGGGTACCTGAACATCCTTGCCATATTTCTCCAGTTTGCTTATATTGGCCAGTGGTGGAGAAGAAGCATCAACGCATCTCAAACCCAGAGATTAAACAGCTGAAAGGCAATGCTGACTCCATCTAATTTATGTTCTTGGGCTCTGGACCGTGCAAGGCCAGAGCAGGTACGGAGCAGGCAGAAAGCTTCAGGTGAAACTGTACTAAATCACTGTTGAAATGAGTAACTTGCGGGTAGCATTTTAAATATCGTGATGGCCTTTTCTAAGTGTTTCAGTGGTCTAAAGAGTCAAAGGCTGTAAGCAAAGTAGCTCACAAAGCTCGTCTAGGAAGAATTGGCAAGCATAATTCGCTGATCAAGGAAACAGTTTCTACTTTCTGCATCCCCAAGTAACACGTCTGTCCATCCCATATTATTTTTTATTATTTCTAATTTAGGAAAGAAAATATAATTCTCAGATTTACCACTGTATTCCAGATAACTATACACACAGTCTGCACAAACTATGAGACTGTCCAATTAGAATTTATCTCCATTAATTAAGATTTCCATCTGGCAAGATTTACTTTAATACATTTGAAGCATGAAAACAAATCATGTTTCTCATCATTAAACTGATTCAACAAAATGTTAACAAAGAAGCGTCGTCATAATTGTCCTGTCCATCAAATGATCATATAAATTAACAGCAAATCTCTAATTGCTACGAAATATCCATTTAGAATAACAAAATAGAATATCTAAATTACTAAAGAACAATTGTATTACTCTTACTTTGTTATCTTCAGTTTATGACCTCCATTCTGTTGGAAAATAAAAACCTGCTAAAACTTACTAGAGAAATTAAATTTAAACCAGCCATTCTATGCATTACTACCTTAGGACAATCATCTCCACTACATCAAAAAGCAGAATATACACACACATTTTGTTGCTTGGAATAAAACCGACTTCTCAACTATTAAATCTGTGCACAACAAAAAAAGACATTACCCACAGAGATTAAATTCTGGTATTCACAGCTAACAGAGCTTTTTGTCACTCGTTGTTGACCTCCTATATGTTCTGAAGGCCTGAACTTTTAATTTGGCCACTTTTGGTATGCTGGTAAGTTAAAAAAAGCAAGTCTTTAACTATAATATCTGCTATTTTGCACAAAGAGAAGAAAATTGAGAAGAGTTCTTGGATTTTCCACCGTCAAAAATTATACTGGTTAAGTAACAATTGTACCCTTATACTTGTTCCCATGAATCTTGCTCCTGATAAAATAAAGATACTTTTTATTATCCTCTTTGCAGTGTCTATTTTCATAGACACAGGGGAATTTGAATAAGCTTGATCAAAAAAATGGATGTCACCAAGAACATGACCATGATAATTATCAGAAGCTTAGCAGGAGCAACAATTAATAAAAGGTTTGCCCTGCTGTGTCTTCACCCATTTCAGTTCCTATGCAAAGCTATGGAATGAGGGGAGCTGTCAGAGAAACAACAAAAACTATCAACCTGAAAGTTCTGCTATTACATTGACCTAATGTAAGCAGCATCCTCTCCAGTAGTGCCCCAAATCTTTGTTCTCTACTTCTCATCCATGCTAAAATGTATTTTCTCCACTGTCATCCACTTTATTTATTTCTGCCATCACAGACCTGGGAATCTGAAAGCAGGATCCTTGCCAAGGTGTGAGTAGCAACCTGAGAAACAAACATGGGCTTTAAGGGATACACGAGTCCAAAAATGAAGGATAGCCACAAGTAATCCATGGAAGTAACAGCAGTCAAGAGCAACACCAGACATGCCTGCTCTGACTCCTGGATGGAATTACAGAGACTGAAACTCCCTCAGTTACTACACAGAGCTACAAAGGTTTAACTGAGACCAGCAGGCAATTCTTCAACTCTATGTATTTTTAAGCGGATGCCATCATTTTAAATATTATAGATAACCTCAGTGCCAGAGAGGACAACAGCAGTGTGTTTTGTTCAACCAAGATTACTCCTGCACAGCACATCTCCCTACAAGCCTCTGTCTGTCAAGATAGAGGACTCAAGGAGCTGCATTCAGTAGATGCCATACCTAAAAATCCATGTGCCTTGCACTGTATAATCACCACTGCCTGTCTAGTTTGACCTTGGATTTTGCTAAGTGCAGACATGTGTGACAGCATTTTTCTGTTTAGTGGCTATCCTCAATGTCCTCTTTCTCAAATAAATAATAAACAAACTCTTAATATGGCAAACTGATCCTGTTAACCATGACTTCAAACAGCCTGAAAAAGCTTGGAGAAATTCAAAAATTAATGCAAAAGGAATGACAGAGTAAGAGAAGGAGAATGGGAAGAGATGGAGTGAGGGGTCCCTCTATAATGTAAAACAATATTCTTCTAGACTGAGACAGTGGCCTGAAAAATAAAATAAGGAATAAAGTAAAAGAAAGACCAATAAGAAAAGACGTGACAGAAAAGTATAGAATAGGGAAATAGCAAAGTCCTCCCCTTAACTGGGGAGCCTTGCCTGGACATCTCTGCTGCTGCACTGGCAAAAGGCATCACTGACAATTTGGTCATGATGAAGTCATTGCCTTCTCCTTCATACACTTCCTCAACAAAAAGAGAAGAAATTGGGCTAACAACTGAGTATCACATACATGATTAAGACATATACCAATAGGATTTTTTTTAATAGAAATGCTGCAGAATAACTGGTATTAGATTTGAAATGAGAGCAACCAAGGAATGCCCCATTACTTGTATTACAACAGAAAAGAACAGCTCTAGTCTTTTATAGGTCAGACTACACACAAAGGTCCTTCAAGACCTAAAAAATTATTAAAAAAGCACTCACAAAGTTACAAATAGGAGACTGTTTGATACAACACACACTGTGAAACACCAAAACATCACTGGAATTGAGTTATGGACCATAATATAAAGCACACCCTTTTTTGTTACAAACTTATGTCTGCTACTAAAACAGATAATCAGAGACCTCTTTTTCCTCCTACACCGACACCAGAAAAAAAAAGCAGGGGGGGAAGACACATACATGAAATAGGAATATAATTGTGTTATGCTAAGGAATGTATTTATGTTGGGAAGAAAACATACACAGTATTATATGGAAGCACAAGGAGCTTAATTGCTTAATAGCTTAGTTGCTGAATCTCAAAGAAATGTATTCTTTTATAATGTTATAAAACATAGTGAAGCAAGAAAAGTGCAAGTTTAACTTTTATGAAAAAGCAAACTTCAGAGCACATATAATAAACTAGTCAGGAAAATTGCATTATAGGGTTTGTAACTTCTGAAGTGCATTGCATCTATACTACATTGGCTTTGATCTTTCTTTTTAAGTTATTTTACGGACCGAGATACATAAATGATGAATTCCTCCCATAACAAAAAAAGAACTAGAAAAAGGTAGCAAATTGCAAACTGTGAAGAAAGGCTCTAACTTGCATGTTAGATTTTACATCTACCATTTCAACACATTGTCCAAACAGACCACTGAGCACTCAGAATCTTTTATATTACTGCTGCAAGAGAGAGAAATAAATTCCTCTTACCTGTGCTCTAACTCTCGGATGGACAATATAACTCCAGAAGTCAATGCCTTTTGTTGCAGAGTGGCCAGAAAGGTGAACTCACTTTTATTCCGGAAGAGCTGAGTTAACTTCTCACTCACATGGGGTGCTGCGTGGATTTCTCTTTCTGTATCTAAGAATTTTTTTAAAGGAAAAAGAAAGGGAAACAACGGTTTAGTAAAAATGCTAAGTCAGAAAGATTCAGATTACATTTTTCATTTTCACATCAATATTTTTCATTTTTGAGAGTCATCTGCCATATTCCACCACTGCATTTTTTCAATGAAAAAACCCAAATGCCATCTCTGCCAGCATGCCCACTTGTCACTTTGACAAGTTCACAACTGGTCAACTACTGATTTTCTGATGGATTTCTTGACAGGATGCTGAGCCATTTGTGTCTGCTGCAAGCAGATTAAGTTGCTGTAAATAAGGTGTGCTGCAGTCAGATAAATAGGCCCCTAAATTCTGAGAAATCTCAGGCACTGCCTCTCCCAACACAATTCACCTAGCTCCAGTTTCAGTTTCCACCACTGCCTCTGTTACCACCTGTCCCCCGTACATCACAGGGAAGCTGTCCTTGCACAGTGTAAGGCAGAGATGTATTATTGCTAATAATGCTATATGGCTGTGCTCCTGCCTGAGAAATAAATACAAGACACGCTTGCAATCCACGGCTGTTCCAAGGATTTCTCAGTTTAAACAAGCAGAGTATGACAGCTCATACAATATTTATTAAACTACAGCCTGACCAGGCAGATGCAGAAACATTCCAGCCTCACTAATCCTGATGATTTCCAAGCAGCATCATGCTTTCTCACAGCTGATCTTCTAAGATTCAAATGCATAATCTCCCACCACATTCATTTTTAACTTGTTCTTTTACTAACTATGCATCATCATTATGAAAGACAATTAACAACAAAGCAGAGAAATCACAGCATTTCACCTTCCCACCCATTACCGTGTCTCTCATGCTGGGCGCCTTTGTCACACGTTTGCAAGACCTGAGCCACTTGCAGTTCCTGGATGTCACAAGCAATTAGAAACCCTGGGTGCTTGCTTTCCAAAGGTTTCACTGTGAACCCAAAAATGCTGGCACAAATTCTTAGCTGGTAGAAAACCAGAGAACTCCACTGAATGCTGAGAATACAGCCCAGCATGCATGATGTAACACACAAAGGAGTGATGAAAATTACAATTCAGAATTTCACTGCCGGGGGAAAAAAAAAAATCCCTAACACTCTAAAAAGGCCCCACTGTGTTATTAAATGAGGCTTTGCAGAGAGAGAGGAGAGAGACTGGCTTAGAAAACAACCTAAAACCTCAAACACACAACTACTGAGGGAATGCCATGAACTGAAACCAATCTCCAAGGAAAAAGTATTCAAGCATGTTTGGTAATTGGGTGTCTCAGTTTTTCCTGCGCAGCTCAAAGCCCTCCAAATGATCTTACACACCCAGACTCATAACATGCTTGCACTCTGAAAGGCTCACTGCTGAAAAGTACTGCAGTTGGACATCCAAAATCACTAGTCATTATTGAAAAATCTTTGCCAGGGGCTAGAATTCCCCTGATAAAAAAACCATAGTGCCCACTTTACATCAACAAACTATTTGTCTGTCCAGTGCCACTTTTACCATAGCAGAGGATAAAGCTTCCAAGAGCAGAAGTCATCTCCACTGCCATCATTTAGAAGCCTAAACAATCCAGCACAGAAGATCAGCTGTTGTCTTTATCTATTAGCTTTTGTTATCTGCACCATTATCTCCACCTAGCAGGTGTATTACTGGTCATAAATATAATGTAGTTTCTTTTTAAAAAGCTGATGCAAGAGATAAAAAACTATGTCTCCCACAGACCCATAAATTCAACAATATCCAGTTTGCTATCTACAGAAACAGACAACCCAATGGTGGCACATTCCAAGGCATAAGCAAGACTCAGAGGTAGAATGTCCAAGACCTGACAGATGAAGCTGATTATCATTTTTTGAAGGTTAAAAACTTTCATATCTTATTTTTTTCTTAAAGGTGTTACAGTTACCGGAAATAAAATATGACTTAACAAAGCTTTCAAAAATTCTTTCACATGAAAGCACAGGCAGTGCTGTCAGCGGAACATATATGTTTAAACTTCAGTCAAGCCTTGCAAAGTACAACAGTTTCTCATTATAGGAAGGTCCACATCCCACCACCTGTCCATCAAATTTTATACAAAAATATAGGGCTCCTTGCTCAGAATCATCCATGGTCCATGAGTGCACTACTTCAGTTAGAAACATACTTTGAAGTAATTTGCTATTCTCTAACACCTCTTCATAGATAAGACTATACTAAAACCACATGAAACCCTGATATTTGTTCTCTGTTGATTCAAATCTGTAGGATCCAAAATCTGAAATTCCAGAGTGTTGGGTCGGAACTGCTGGGTAACAGGTAGCATTTACAGACTGCTTTGCAACACTGTGCTAGCATAATTGGTACAAAGGAGGTTATATAACCAGGCTTTTAGAAATTAACACACCTCTAAGTACAGTGCTATGTATTTGGGGAGCAAGCCCAGTCATTACCAGCACCTTGGGACATTCCTACTGCAAGCCAGGTGAAAAATTTACTTGCTGATGCAAAAATGTCTCTAGAAGCGCTGCTTTCCACAGCCTGATCTCCATAACTACAAGGGGACTTTCCCACTAGTTCCATGGTGAGAGGGTAAATGCAGCTGGGCTGGTACGCTCAGAAGGCCAGCAAGGCTGGTGGGGTCCCAGAGGGCAGACAGCCTGGTAATCTGGAGCTGAGACTGCTCCAGTGCCAAGCACTGTCGGAACCCTGGAAACTGAGGATTTCAGACTTTCTGTGCTAGCAGGCACTGACCCCCAAGGAAACACTGCAATTGACCTGAGGCTGTAGAGAAGGCTTCCAAAATTGAGTGACAGCACTGGGATTATCGGTGCGTAGTTTGAATAGAAATGTGTGATATCACAGGGTGGAAAACTTAGAGGTTAAGATTTTAGTATATAGTAATATATATATAAAGCAAGATAGAGGATTTTGGGCATTGGCTAAGTTCTCCTTTCACCTTTTTCTTCATGGGTCTGGGTGATAGCTTGTAGTTGGGTGAAAAGGTCTGCATTGTGGGCCACGGTGGTTGGTTATTGGGTTAAAAGTAAAAATAATTTAGGTGTCATTTCATAATTGGTTCATTTGTGCTTAAAAGAACTTGGGAGACAGCCATTTTTTGCTTTGTTAGCTAGAACTCACAACTTGTGAGACTGTACTATAGGTAAGAATTAATAAACATCTGAGTCCAAACACAAACAGCGTCTCACGAGCATTTAATCCAGGCTCTAAGAGCAGAAGAAGATAAAAAACCAAGAGAGCACAACCTGGGCTTGCAACCTGGAATTCAAATGCCGGGAAGGAGGGGTTTTAAGGACAGCCCAGCTCCTGTGCCCATGGCACAGCTCCCCACGCCTCTCAGGCAGTGTCTGCCTTCACACACACCTTCCCCAGGAATGTGGTGTTTGTGTTTTGCTTGATTTCTGCAGAAAATACCATACAAATGAGCTGGGAGTACAATCCATTTAGAACAAGAGCCTTCTATTTTCAGGTAGATTTTCACACCTCAAAATGAAAAAAAAAAAAATAAAGAAAAATTGAGAATACATACACCCCCTCACCACAGGTGCCTGAAAGGCAAAATACTTTTTATGCTCTCTATAAAAATAACTGTCTGCTTGTAATGAAATGTCATATTTCCTACAAAATATAGAACAATATAGGTTTATACAGCAATCTTCAGTGAAACATCACTTCATGCTTGAATGATAATGCAATCTCAACAAAATAAATAAACAAACTCAGATACGACTTTCATATGCCCTTCTATGTGATTATATTTTCTTAATTTGAAATAGTGGCTGTCTGGAGGGTTTTTTAAAACATACCAGAGTGTTTCTAAAATTAAGTGTGGAAAAGAAAGCAAGCACACTCAGTTATTTCCAAGTCCAGGGGACAGAAATCATCTCAGAGCATCAGGTAAAGGCAACTTTCTACCTTCAGCAGAACTAAAGCACAGGAGACACCTGTATCAGAGAGAGCTTATGTGTGGCTTGATTTTAATTCTTTTTTTTCTTTTTTTTTAAGCTGTGGGTCCAAGGAAGAAGCACCAAATAAAAACCAATGGTCCAGTTTGCCAGGACAGACAACAATAACCATTTAGTTACTACCACACCCTTCCCTGGCACCATCTCCCCCATAGCCAGGGATGCCACCTTGCCTTCTCCTGGATGCCTTGTCCCCTGAGAGCCCATTCAGCTCCTGACCAGGACAGCCTTGCCAAGCTGTCTTAGGTTGCAATATGTAACCAAAAGCGTGTATTCTATTCCCATCTGTTGAAACCAGTTGAAGAGATATTTTTCTTTATCTCATAACTCTGGGGGGGAGGGGGGCAGGCGCCTTCTGTTACTGGGCCAGCTGTTAAACCAGGTGGGGCCGTGTTCTTTATCCCTTCCACCACCCATCCTCCCTCCAGGGGNTACTCTTGCATTTTTTAATATTCCTAGTAAAGAACTGTTATTCCTATTCCCATCTTTGCCTGAAAGCCCCCTTAATTGCAAAATTATAATGATTTCAAGGGAGAGGGTTTACATTCTCCATTCCAAGGGAAGCTCCAGCTTTCCCTGGCAGAGAGCTGTCTTTCCAAACCAAGACACAAGCCAAAAAGAGCTGCAAGAGGAAGCAGCACCCAGGGCTGCCCTGACACAGGGGCTCAGCACCCACAGCACAGCTCTGGCTTCAGAGCCCACCCACAGCACCCTGCCCTACACCCTGAGCCACACAGAGAAATTTTACCTACAGCTGTAACTACTCACAACACTCACAATCAATATAAGTGATATATATAAGTTATAATGTAATATAACACTTCAAAATAAGTCTCAAATTTTTACTTTAGCATAGGTGTTTTTTCACTTCACCACAACACCAAATGAATGGCGATGCTGCTCTGGGGCCAATGGTGTCAGGCCATCTTTACCTCACAAGTATGAACCGTTCAGATATTTCAGTGCACACTAACCCTAAATGCCAAATGGATTTAGGTACAATAACTCAGGATCAGCATCAATCCTTAGCCAACCTGATTTAGACCTTCAAGTCACATCTTCCTGTGTGGATTCAATGCTCTATGCATCACCAGATCTAGCAACTAAAAACTGAAACCTCAGGCTTCTGCCATTTGTAACCCTGAACACATTAGAAGCCCCAGATAAGAAAAATGGAGGAGTTGTCATCAGCTCCGTTAGAAGCAGTGCAAGAAAATCACCACCACACAGAAGCAAACAAAATGGGTTAGAGAAGGAAAAGGATAATGTTAGGAAAGAAAGCAAAGGTCTTGCCAAGCTCCCTTTGACAATGACAACAATGCACCACACAAAGGGAAATATATGACCAATTGGGATGGAATTTTAAGTGATAAAAATGTTCACCAGTTGTTAAAAGCCATATCCCAATCCATCTGGGTAATAATTTTTCTTTAATATATGCCTCCATCAGAGAAAAAATACTAAAATTCAGTTCTGGATCAACTCATTTTCTAAAGCAATAGGTACATTTTATCATTCATTAGCCTGCTTGGATATTTTTTACTTCCCTTGGCAGAGAACATACTGCAGAACACATTGCTTTATTGGTAACTTCAATCATTTTAAAGCTATTTCCTTCAATACGCTTCCACTAGAACCTTTGACAAGGTCCACTCTGGACAAGCAAGTAGAAATTAATCCTACAACAACAGAGAATCTGAATTTGAGCTATAGCAATTAAAGAATTGAATATTACAGCTTTTTGACTTTTACCTTGCTATGGGCAAAATCCAATAAAACTGAAAACTGTATGTAGAAAAACAAAACAAAAAAATCACCCCAATGCCCCACTTTTTTTTTTAAATCACCAGCTTTACAAAAATGAAACCAAGACTAGAAGGATGATCCAAAACTAGCAACTCTCAGTGTAGGCAGATCCTAACAGTTGCTGAGGATGAAAACTCACAACAGCATCACAAAAACATTCTTGCTCACTGAAGCAGGTGTTTCACCAAAGCCTCTGAGTTAAGTGGCATCCAGTGCACCGACTCCCTTCCTGCACACTGGTCTCACAAAACATCTTTTGAAGGACTGTTAAAAACAAAAAAAGACCCAAAACCAACCAACAATGCAAAACACCAGCGATAAATGCCCACTCCCACTCACTTCCACCCTTCTAAAACCACTCCTTAGTCTACACAAGTCACAAACAGAAGCAAAAATCCCCAGGATAATAACACTAATTATGGGCATCTTCTCCATAAAGAATCATTTCACTGCCAAGCAGAGAAATGCTTCAGGTACTTGTCCCTCCCTACCTGCCAAGGGCAAAATGTAGATGTCTGCAGAAACCACCAATCTTTTATTTCAAGCCATGGAGATAAATTCACATAAATTTTTCTTGATACGCTAAGAACATTGAAGACTTCACAACATGCTCCTGTGGCAGAAAAAGGCGCAGAGCCATGTACATACCTCAGAGCACTTTGGGAGCTCAATTCAGCCATAAGCACTAAGGCTCCAGACAGCCCACACTGTGCTGCAGAGTCCCACAGGCCTGACCTGCTTCCATCCAGACTAAATTATGGGGTTCAACAAGCTGGGGTTACTTCCAATGGAAAATAAATGCAAATTTACCTTAAGCTAGCATTCTGTAGCTCTCTGGGGCCCCTGCACTGCAACAGTGGGGACCAGGATCACCTGTTCTACCTGCCAGCAACCCAAAGAGAGGGGTCACAACACCTCATTCTTCTCTAAAAAACTATGCTACCAGGGAGGGCCAAAGAGGGCAGGATGCATTCTCATAAGCACATCTCTGCTTCTGAGTATTCTTGCCAGCATGAAAAGACGCAGTAAATGTTTTTGCCTTGCTAGTTCCACTCAGAGTCAGTAATCAACAGTAGGAAACCATGTTCAACAGCACAGCTTTCTAAATTATGATTATTCATTGTAAATCACTTTTTACATGTTGCTTCAAACAGTGTTTCTCAAGAATAAGATCCGTCTGCAGTGAAATGCTTGGTGATTTTAATATGCAAGCCTCCTACAGAGATGATGTCTCATTTTAATTATTGTTTCGGTTTAATGGGTTTTCATTAAATTAGAGGATGGAGCAATTACCAGGGTGAACAGCTAATGTCACAAAGGTAAGTTCCCATGACTATACAGCAAAAGCAGTTCCGCTAGAGAAGGTGGAAAAATAGTGTAATTCAATCTAAACTCTGCGTTTGCATCATGCAAAACTACCCCTGGCTATACATGTGCTCATTTATTGCTGTCATTTTGATATACATGTTTGTAAACTAGTTTACAAATAGGTCTCTCCTAACAAAATTCATCTAGCGTTTAAAATTATATATACATATAAATAAAAATCCTTTCAGGAAGCCATTGCAAACCCAGTCCTAAAACTCCAGATGCCGGGGCAGGAGAATTTTGAGTCACTGAAGAAATCAAACAGAGAGTACTTATCAAATCACAGTTTCTCCTCAACCACTAATTTAGCTGATGTAGTGGCTCAGTATCAGCCTCTTCACTCCTTGAAAATTGCCTTGACTTGAGCACCAGCTAGAGCGACCACACTCATGCTAATTAAGTAAGTGTCAGAGAGCCTTAAGTCCTGTGTTTGCTTGATCAGCATTTCAAACTGAACCATGGCAATGGAGCACTCTGGAACAAACAGAGCAGCAGATCCTGCCCAGGAAATGAACACGAGCCAGAGCAAAGGCAGACAGACACCTCTGCTTCTGCAGCCCCAGCCAGCCAAAGGTGCCCAACGTGGCAGAGCAACCACAGTGTCAGGAAGCAAAGCCCATATTGAGAAAATTCATACGGGTCTCTGTTGCTTTCATATCTTCCTTTCCTCGTGTTAGAGCCCGGATTAATACACAGGAGTCGCAGTTTCATGTTCAGATTCAGAGTTAATTCTTAATTAATTCTTATCTATATTACAGTCTCACGAGCCAGGAGCTCTAACTAGTGAGTTAGAAAATGGAGGTAAAATGGATGCCTCTAACTCTTTCCATAGTTATTTAAGTGCTGATCACCCAATTACGAGGTGACACCTATATTATTTATGTTTTTAACCTAATAATTGACCACCCAAGGCCCACAGTGCAGACCTTCTTCACCCAATTAGAAAAAACCACCCAAAACCATGAAGAAGAAGGACTTAGACAACGCATTAAGTCCTTTAGACTATAATAATATATGTAGGGCAATTATATTGCCCTACATATATTATTATAGTCTAAAGCCTTAATTAAAATCTAAGTTTCCAGTGTTTCAACAGGTTTCCTACCTCCAGGTCTTTTTCCTTGTCCCTTCCACCCACGTGGGCAGAATGACCAAGGAAAACACTGGAGTCACCTCTCCAGCAGCAGGAGGAGAAGCAGCAGCCTGGTTACACTCAAAGCCCAGCAACTGATACTGTCAAACTAGCTGGCTGCTGCTGTGGGCCAAAATCAGACACCTGTAGTCAGCCAAGGGCCTTTGGAGCAGGTTTCCTGCTGTCAACAACAGAAACCACCTTGCTGAGGCTACACATCACCTGTTACTCAAGGCTGCACTTGAACTTATTTCAAGTGTTTTAAGCAGCTGCTGAGCTCGTCTCCTCAAGTAGGCTCCGTTGCTTCCTCAAGGGATTCATGCTGAAATCAAGACTGTTTACAAATGGTTGATCCCTTAAATTAAATGCTTCATTGAAATGCTCCAGAAGTTCACTATCACTGAAAGCACATAATCTGCTCTTAAATCATGTGAGTTAATCAAATTACATGTGTTGTTAGTTAATTAGTTCAGGAGTCACTGATTGTATCATCTTTACCACTGTTTACCTACAGTAGATAAGGTTATCATGTTATTATCATCTGCCTATAAAGATTGCTCTTTGCCAATTTGGAAAATAACAACATTTTAACAGAAAGAACTTGGACTTACACCAGCAACACTGTGAACAGAGCCAGTGGCAACACTGGGAAAATGCAGTAATTGCCAAGAACCATTCCCAGTGTGCTATCCATTTTGCAGGAGGAATACTGGCCACTCCAGGGATCTATATCAAGAATATATTAAATACTAACATCACACACAGATAATGAGCCACTCAAAAATACAGCTTCATGCAAAAGCAAGCTAAACTATCTTTTTCCTCCCCTTCTACAAAGCATTTTCAAGGAGGCTTGAAGTCACACAAAACTATTGCTTTTAAAGAGATTGCTTTTTAAAAATGCTAATATAAACCAAAACTTGACAAAACATGTTCTGCATTTGTTTAAAGGAAACTTAAGGTGGTACCAGATGGTGAGGTAGAACCAAAAGTCAGACATAGAACACAAGTTTTGCAAATAACCACTAACTGTAGGTTTGGTCTGATTTCCTCCCACTATAACTTTGAGTGTGTTTGTAATCCAGAAACAAAATATAAGGTTAATAGAACAGAGAGATTGATCCATTCATATTTTTGAGCAGTATGCAATAATTCTGATTTCTCATTTAGCACTCTTCTTTCCAGGTAATAATAAACACTGCTCATAATTTATGGCAATAATATTTAAAAAAAAAAAAATAAATACTTCAGAAGTGCTTTATGATTCCTAAGTTTACCATGAATTTAACAGATATAGTCAAAAAATACCCCATTTAAAAAAAAATGTTAAGATCCATATTCCACGGGACCAGGAGAGAAGCTGAATGCCTGAATTACTCCAACTTTGAAAATCCCAGTCTAACTTCTGTTAGAAGCCATACAGAAATTCGAATTTCCGTCCCTGGTGAAAACCTGCATTCTTAAACATGTGAATCAAAATACTACTTGAAATAGTTCATTAAAAGGGAAGTTTCAGCTAGGCAGTAATCTGACTGGGTTTCTTCACTGTGGAGAGAGGTTACTATGCCCAATGCACAGTACACCTACACACAGGTTTTAATTTCCAGTCATTTTATCACATGAATAATCCAACTAAAGACAATGAAATTATCCTTGAAATTCGAAGCAAGCATATGTTAAGTGCTCTCTTGGTGAAAAAACTCTCAAAGACTTGACCGTCTAAATAGTTTTTTAATTACTTTTAAAGCATAGGTCATGTATTGCTGAAATGTTATGATTTCAGGGGTTTTTAATACTCTATATATGATTTATACAAGCATTTAACAACACGTGTTTCATGAACTAATTCTCCCTTTTGTTTTCTTTCCCTGAGGAAAAAAAATCACTTCCATGTTATTGCTAAAGCAAATTAAATCCTGGGTGTCTGTTTTATTTATTAACTGCATGATAATAGCATGAGGCATAATACATTTGTCAGAGCCCTTCTCTACTGAAGTATAATTTCTGTTGTCAGCATCTTTATGTTTGGATTCAATATTCTAGATGTCTTTGTTTCTTGGAACATACATAGGCACACATTTATATTTTCTCCCAGAGTAAGTATAAATGCTATTGGTGAAGCGTTTCACAACACCCACAACAAAGAACCATAAATAACTAACACACTTAGTCATTCTCCATGAGTTTTACATGATTTGAGAGATTTAATAATTTCTTTTAAAAAGTCACAGTAATAACTGTTTTATCTTTTTACACCATAATTATGATTTGGACCATTGCTTTTCTTATTTCACCCAAGCATACCACAACTCATGAATAAAATATGACAACTTTGATAGCATCCATTGCTGTGGGTTCATCCGTAACAAGAAACGTGATTGGGGTACTAAGATCTCCCTTTTTCTCCACAAGCCTTTGTTTCTGAAAATAAGCTTTTATTTAAATAGAACTGCCTCGTGTCCCCCTTTTCCTGCGTTTCTTGCCATTAGCAGTAACACCAGCAATAATGTTTACTTTTTTTAATTATTACATTTTGAAGCGATTAGAATGGCACAAAGCAAGGTGGGCAGAATATCCCGTCTGAAAGCTGGCACTTCTGACATCAAAAAGCATTGAAAGCAATGCCAGAATCAGAGAACAAAAAGCTAAAGCAGAGGGCATGATTTAAATATGTGAGAAATGCTGTTATAAAAGCAAAACTCTTTTTTTCCTGGCTCCATAATTAGCTACAGTGAAGGAAACCTAAATTTCTTCCACCATTTCCCAAACAAGATTGCTGTAACTAATACTGCAGGGTCCTCCTACCACAGCTTGTCAGTACATTCCCTGAAAAGGCAGGCTTGGGATAAATGCAATACATGAGGTTTCCAAATCATCAGCATTTACCAAAATTATTCTCCAAATACCATGTTTTAAGGCTGTGCTGCTTTGCTTTCCAAACAGCATGATGAGCATCTGTGGAGACCTCCACAGACCACCATGACACACACACAAGCCCCACTCTCCTCCCACACATCTTGGCTTTGTTATTATCCCCAGGAAAAGGCTTTAAAATTTCAGAATTATTATTCACAATGAGCTGAAGTAGAGAAAGAGAGGCAGATATGAATGCCATCTGCAGACAGTCCATCTAAGAAGCAACAAGTATTTAAGCTCCAAGATCCGGTTTTATATGTGTTCCGCTCTTAAGAGATCTTTGCTATGTTCCAGTTCACAAAAAGTTCTAAAAAAATGAAAATAAAGACATAAAAGAAGGGGGCTACACAATACTGAACTAAGCTTTACAACACAAATTGATCTCCTTTGGAAGTGTCTGTTCCCACAGATGCCAAATGGAAACCTCAGAACTTCAGAGGGAGGAGTCACCTGTACGTGCAAGGGAAGACAGACTCTAAAATAGACCCTGCAGCTGCAGTGACCCTAAACTGCATTTCCTATTTACAGTACAGGGGACCCACAGCAAACTCCACTGTAATGTAACAAAGGAGGGAAGATGGGGGACTGAAAAGCTGTATTGAGAGGCTTTTAGGAAGCAAAACCAATTCTGAGCTACACTACTTACTAAATAGTGACTGACAGATCCCTGTCATCAGAATTACAGGACCAAATATGCTATTTCAGCAGATATGGAACCTATAACTAAGGATATCATCCCATGTTGCAGTGGGCATCAGGTGCCAAAACCAATTTTTGTCCATTCTATTAAAAAAACAAGAAACATATGCACTCTGCATCCTTGAATAGGCCACGAAAGGCAAGGCAATCACATGATATAACACCATAAAACCAGTACAGTATGGCATGAATACTTCATGCCATTTATGTGGTGAAAATGCAAAAATAACAGAAAAAATATCCCCCATTGTGTGTCATTTATTCACCCACACTGCAGGATTATTCTAGAATTTGGCATAAAAGTAGGTTGAGGTCTCAAGTAGCATCTAATCTTTACTCTTGCAAGATAGTTCAAGACAGCAGGATTTTTCACCACAGGAAATGGTCTATGCCTGGCTCCTTCATTAGGTCTGGTTGTATCTGCCTTTGTGTACTTCTTTAAGGTGCAAAATCTTAAAAAAAAAAACCAAAAACCTCATGAAAGTAATTTCAAATAACACCACTTTCTTTCAGGCAAAAGATGCAGCTGCATTTAGAAGTCATTTAATCAAGCAGGCCAAATGTAAATATTTTTCTCAGTTATTAATAAGTTTCTAATAAATTTGGTTTAAAATGTAAGATATCACCACCCTTGGGGGTCAAAACACAGTAACGCCACTTTGTTTCATTGCCTACAGTAAGAACCCAATTCTTGAGCACTGCTTTTCCCATCCTCTGCATTTCAAGCAGTTTTAGCTCAGCAGTGCCCTGCTAATGCTCCAGTTCTGCCCTCTCTCAGCATCCATCCAGAAACCCGGAGCTGCAATATGAGCTGCAATATGAGCTGCAGGGGCTTGGGCATGATTCTTTAGCCAGGACCACTCTGGAACTTGCCCCAAAGGCAGCACCACTCAAGTGCCAACTCTGCTTCACCTCAACTTCCCAAAGCTCTGACAAGCACATGGGACCATCTGACAAGAATATTCTTATTGCACTTTCATGCTTGCTAACTAAATAAGGAGCTAACTACACTATGGTATGACTTAAGACCATCCATTTGCCAAAATCTTTTTAAAAAAAAAGACAATTTTTGTCATATTCCTATTTTGATGAAGATACGAGACACACTCAAACTGTTAGTCTTACTTTCACCCAAGTAACTTTCACTGTAAGAACCTGCTTACACGGTGTGGAACACCATTATCAGCAGCATCCAAAACTAATTTCTGCCTCCCCATCTCAGCCCATTAAAGAGCAAAGAACTTTTCTTCCTTTTCTGCTTATCTTCATGACAGGACTTGGTCAACAGGTTGCCAGAAGCATTCAAGGCTTTTAGCACACTACAGAAGTACTTATCCCACTTCCCCCTTTGTACTGACCATCGTGGCAACTGAAGATAGACAAGTAGCACAATTATTGTTTCTCAGGAAAGCAAAAATAACTGTCAAGGATGGCAGCAATGTGTGCTCAGAACTTTCTCCTAATCATTACAGACATGATGGAAAATCCAAAAAAATGTCAAGCAACAGAAGGCAGCATGACAGCATTCAGGACGGGGGGAAATAAAGCAAAAATAGACATTGGTCACTGTGTTCTAATGTGACTAAGTCTCTATTTTAGTCTACACTTACTTGGAAGCAGGGGGCAGGGGTGTTTTAAACAAGAGAATATTGAATGAGAAACCGTGAAATTATTTACAAGCTATACTTCCATATCAATATGCTGGGAAAATTTTACACCTAGACAAGTTTCTAATATAATTCAAACATTAAACAAGAAACAGTCAAGACAGGATGGGTATATAAGAGTATTTTAAAAACTACCTCTGGGAACTGACAAAGTTAATAGTAGTTCATGTATCTTCAAAGCCTCAAAGCATTGTTTAATAATTATGTCTCAGGTGATCTTTAATTTCCTCCACTGAAGATGATTCATCTCACTCAACCCCTTCTAGCTCATTGTATTCAATTCCAGATTATTTCTCTGTTCTGAAAATGGTTTTTGCAAAGGAAAAAACCCACACTTAAACTAACCATTTAACTGAAAAAAAAAATTGCATTGTGTATACAAAACACATTAAAAAATTAGCTGTATTAAAATATATCATTTGTAAGTTCGGCAGATGTTTGAATTAAAGTATCACAGGAAATCCTTGCTCAACCCTCTGGGCAATGAATATCCCAAAACCTTTCTTAATTATAAGATCACACAGTCAGTGATCACAGATCACAGTCAGTGCACAAAGTAAAGAAAGAAAGTAAAAACTATTCAACAAACAAGGATCTTTAAGTTTTGCTTTATTTTTATTATTCAAGGCTCACCTTGAACAGTAAATCCACCATATTCAAATCCTTCTCTGAAAGCAGAACACACCATGACCAAGCTAATTATTCCAGCACAGTATTTGAGCCTTCTACAAATATTAATGAATTCTCCATACCACTGTTGTTAGAGGAAAGGGCATTAGCACCTCAATTTTACAGGTGAGCAACACAGCAAAAGTCAGGTTCTAATTCTCAAATACAAACTCCACACATTATCCAAGCTGCATCCTCCAAAAACACTTCTTAAATATAAGCACACATCATGGGTACTTCACAGCAACACCAAATCGTTGGCACTTCCATGCTCACTCCTTGGCTCTGCACTTCCAGCTTTAAGTCCCTCTCATTCCCAGCTTCTACAGAGAGAAGAGATGAAAAAGCAGGGAAGGAAGGAGTGAAAAAGCAGGACAAGCACTCAAGACCCCAAGAAGAGATCAAGGCCTCTTGCCAGACACAAGCCCAGAAACCATCTCCATCAGAGACAAAGACTGTTCAAGTTCCCTCCACCCTGCTGGGTGCAGTCAGCCCAGCTTTTGGCATCCTATTTAAATTCTTCTTTTAGCAGTGCTTCAGAGAGCAGCTCTGACAAAGAGCTGGCACCTCTAGGATGGTGAGCAGCTGCCACAGCTCCTAAAGACCAGACTGGAGCTGGGAAAAACAGGGGAACATCTCGAGGAGTGAGTGTGGAGCGCCGGTGAGGATCCCACTCTACAAGGGATGGGCTGGGCCCCATTTCTCACAGCCCCACAAGCCTCCATCACAGAGACAGACACCCACTGGCAAAAGCGGTGTCCATGGTTGCCTTCAGAGCCAGCCAGCCCTGAAAGCAGGTCAGCTATGAGTTAACCACCAATTTCGCCGTGTCCAGGTGAGAGGGGGATTCTCAGAAGGGATACCTCAGTGGAAAGCCAAGAGAAACAGCCAAAATTAAGCACCAAGGAATGCTACCACACCTGAATGTTCCCACACGATGGGGGCAAGAGGCTGACCCACACCTCAGGTGTCAAGGTGTTTTCACTGACACATACAAAGGCTTTTTATTTGATGGCAGCTGCCTCCCTCATGAACTCCCAGGAGAGGCATCCCACAGGCAACACAGGGTAAAACCCCAAATCTACCCACCCCTGGCGGGCAACCTACCAATGCCCTGGTAGGAACCAGAGCAGGCCTACACAGCATGACACATCAATGGCAAAATACCTCACTCTGACCTTTAAAGAAATAAAATAAAAGCTCACAAGTTCAAGGAGCTTGCAGGGTTCCACAAAGATAAATCTGTCGTGAACTGCAGGACACATCTGTGAGGGGACATACTGCTGGTTCTGGCCAGCCCCACCTCAGAGAACAGCCCAACCTCAGGCAAAGTGTATTTCAAAAGGGGAAAACAAAAAATCTCATCCAGTTGGAGGGGAGCAGCTGCACGGCCACAAGTCCAAGGGATGGTGGGCAATACCTGGTGAAAAAAGAATAAAAATAAAAAACAGACATTCGTTTGGAACAGTGCAAGGGTCATCAGCTGCTTTGCCAGCTGTCCCAAAGCACATGAAGGAGGGGGATTCCCAGAAGATGGGACATTCAGATTATGGAAGAGGTACTAGAGCTACTCTATCCCATGACAGCTGAAGGCAGAACTAAGATTTCCAGCCACCATGTTGTGGCCTGCTTTTTTTCTCTACTGCTGTAAAATTTCTACACTGTAAAAACAATACTGCTGATACTTAATATTTGCTATAAACGTTGCAGGAGAGATCCCACAAAAAGCAATGACTCTTGTCTCATTATCTCATGTAAAGAGGGACTGACGCCTGAATTCCAAAATTAATCTCTCCTACTCACTGAAGACCTCCCACCACCTGCCCCAGGAAGAGTAATGACGTTTCCTCCCTGAGCTGTTATCTGCTCCCTCTCATCCAGTCCCCGGCTATTTTCTGAGCTCTGCAGCTCACACACCTTGCACATGATGCTGGCATAACAGATAACTTAATGCAGATTAAAACCTTGGCCACAGCACCCCAGCCACCGAAACTGAGAGAGAGAAGTTCAGCACAGATGGACAAAGGCAGCAACCTCACCTGGCCTTGGAATTCAGTGAGCACAGCTCAGTCCTGAGCTGCTGCCCCAAACAAACTGCCAGGGCACAAGAAGCGTATCCTGAAGGCTATCCTACCAGAGGCACCCCTGATAAAAAGGCTATGTGTGCCCACTCTTGATGACAAGATCAATTTAGGCAGTTGTTCTTATCCACCAATCCCAAAAAATGGCAAAGTTGGCCAGCATTCAAACCTCTTTAAGTTCAGCACTGCGAAACCTGACTCCTTGGACTGAGATTCCTGGAGCGGAATCTGGAAACACTTCTACTCTCTAAGTGACAAATTAGTGTAAAAGAAGTCAGGATTCAAAAAACACTAAAGGAAAACACCAACAGAGAGGATTGCACTTCATCTGGAAGCTCAAGAGACTTCTGGAAGGCACCTCTACCCGCGTAAGAAGTACAGCTTTGATCTCTCTTTTGGCCTGAAGCAGGACAGTCCTTTTGTTTCAGGAACTCAACAAGTTTCACTCTTTTTTCTCACAAAAACATTGCCTTTCTCTGTGCTTTAAGATACTTGTTATTCTTTCACCTTTCCTGTTGGAGCTACGACTGTACAGAAACGAACTCAGCAGTCTCTAGTGCAAAGCGGGAATAAGGAGCACAACTGAATTCTGTGCTGCAGGAGCTCCAGGCCAGGTGTTTCTCTTACAAATCCAGTGACTCTTTAATGCAAGTCAAGAAATGGTCAAGAACAAAGCACTGTAGATCTCCAGACTTTGAACAGTACTCAGTGGTTTCCTTTGCTGAGTGCTAAACATAGAATACACAGTAAAAAGACCATTCCTAATTTAAAGGCTAAGTTGAAAAACAGTGCCAGATTGCTAGAAAAGGAAACAGCAAAGCCTTAAGAAACTTTTGGGGGCTGAGGGAAACTGTTTTGTAAGTAAAGGCTTTAAGTCTCTGTTAGCTCAAAAGAGATCTTGCAGGGACAATTAAAAAGAAATACGCATAGCTGACAGGTTGTAAAAGGAATACAATTTTACTTCCGCAAGAACTGAGCATGGAACAAAAGTTAGACTGGTTAAGGTAATCACATAATTCAAAAGCTAGACTAAAAATTGGTCTCTACCTAGAAGCAAGATGACCGGTTAACATTTTCTTGCCTTATTTATCATCAGAGCTTTCCTCTGCCACTGTATCAAGATCTTGATAAGCCCAAGTCAGGACAAGCCCTACTTCCCTGCTATCTGAAACACAGAACAGGACTGAGCCCCATCAAGGCAGCCATAGCTCAGGGTTTCTTAGTGTAGTGCAATTTACAGTACAGTCCTGTTCTGATCCAGCACACTTTTCATGCCTGTAAGATACTATTTGTAAATTCAACAAACATTCAGTGTTTGTAAGATGTTATTGTAAGGCATTAGGTGGAAAGTTCATATTTAAAATGTATTCCTTTGAGGCAGATTTTCCACCCGCTCCTGGAACCGTTTCCTTGAATTGACTGGCCTCCTGGTTGGAGGTGAGATGTGGCTCAGACATCAGGGTCTTGGGTGCCCCATTCCCCAAGAGCATTCCTCACAAATCTCCACTCTCCCTCCTCTGCCCTTTCATGCCAGAGCAACTCATCCACCTACAAAGACATTCCCCCTCCTTGTGTGTAGAAGTTATTAAAATATAAATATGACACCAGAATGTTAGGGAACTTAAGGGTCTGCAGAATTGCAGTTAGGAGTTCTATACCTACATTTCCTCTAAAGCACATTGTCAGCACTTACACTGTTTTTTTTTTTTAATTATTTATTTTCTCATCCCCATTTCACAGAGAATGGAACTGAAACATAGAAATAATGGACCTGATCAATCAAAAATCCAGCTAAAATACTCTATCAATCGAAGTCCATGCCCAGCAGGACCACCCAGATGACTACACTTAATTATAGGTTTCCATGCTTTTCTGAATTAGGAACAGATTTGCTTGCCCAAAGGCAACCCACATCTCTCAATTGCCACTTTGGTTCTACCACACTGTCACACAATTTGCAACAGAGCCAAATTTGTTTCTTTGTCTATAAGGCTGTTTCACACAGAAATCTGAGGCTTAGCTGTTAATACCAATATTATTTAAAAACCAGAATACTCGATCAGCTTTAATGGGATGGTCTCAGACTGAAAACACAAACTCTTCCAAGAAGAGTCTTTCTGCATTTTCTCTGGGATAAATTAAATCATGACATCACTCCCCAGAAACTCTGTAACAACAGTATGTCACTTACTGTAAGAGAGCTGTCACTGATCAAAAGTCTATTTTAAAATTATATTTTCCCTTTCTTTTGTGCATATCTTCATATCACCCCCTCTTTTCACCTCTAAAGGCAACTGAAAGAATGCTCAAAACTTACAGAGCTTTCTCTTTCAAGCAGTTTAATTCACAGAAAAAGATTCTTGCTTAGGAGAACATTCCGTATTTTCCTGGACTTACTCTGGACACAAAACTGTCCAGGTTGAGGAAAAAAGACCATTTCTCTACTTCCAAGATGTAAACTTGCTGGGACACACAAAAGAACACTCTCAATTTTAACAGCTCCAGTACAACCATTAGAAAATTTATCTCACAAGACAGCAAATGTTCCACTGGGAGGTTTTATGTAAGCTCAGAGCCCTGATACATGCTGTGAAAGGTGGCAGGCAAAACTGTCACAGCGAAAACCACACGCCAAAGAACACACAAACTCTCTTTTTTGCTGTGCTAGGGAATCCTCAGCAGTGAAAGCCCACTAGGGAAGAGGTCTTGTGGCTCCACATGCAGCAATCATCCTGCCAGGTGAAACAGGTCCTGCTGATGCCTTGGAAGGCTGACCTGAAACAGAGACTGGACAGAGCTGGAGAATAAAGTAGGTATTTATTGAAAGGCCTCTAGGACACACCTTGGGCAGGACAGGGCCTGGCCAGGGCTGCACCCAAGGTGGAACCAGAATTGTCACAAAATGGACAACTGGTCACGAGGTCTTACACTTTTATAAGTTTTGGTTCATTTGCATATTGGGGTTTAATTGTCCAATTGCAGCTTCAGGTTGTGAGGTCGCATCCTGCTTGTTCCTCCCTTCAGCCACCCTTGTTTGTGCTTTTGGGCCTGAACGTTGTCCTTGGTCCCCAGCAGGAAAAGGATTTGTTTTGTCTCCCTACTCTGTGAAGAGCTGACTGACACTGAATGTGAGGCTCAGAACTGCACCCCTGGGCAGAACAGAATCTGAAAAACATGAAAGCCAAAACTTAAGATATCACTGCCCTGCCCAGAGGCTCCAGGGCCACCCTGGAGTAGTGAGGCACTGCGAGGCACAGCACCCATGACCTGCTCACACCTGGTACCCACTAACCAGAGCAGAGCTCTTCTGAAAGGACCACATCTTCCAGGCTGGAACAGCTCGTCCTAGAGGATACAGTAATTTTGAAACTAAGCACTAACTTCCAGGCTTTTCTCTCCTCTTGGAGTGACATGTTGGACAAGGGTGGGTTTTTTTGGTGAATCTCTGTGCAAGAAAGTATCACTTCCATCTTAGACATAGCAGCTGCCCAGACATTGCTCCGAGTTCTATACTGGTTCTACTGTATGGCAAGATAAAAATCAAAATTGAGTATCTCCTGGTTCCAGCCAAAGGACCTGGCACACAGCCAGACTGTAGCTGTAAAATAAGTCACCTCTGTTAAAGGGAAAAGTAAAGTAAAAGGGAATCCATACAACACACTGCTGACATTTAACAAATAACAGGAACAAGAAGGGAAGAAGACAACAAGGCAGCCTCAGACTTCCATCCCAGCTGACAGCAAAGGCCTTCAGTCTTCTCTGGACCCAAGGGCTGATGAGCTTTACTGAAGAGAGTAATTTTCCTGAGCCACCTTCCAGGAAGTTTTACTCTAGAGGCAATAATGAAGAATTGGGCTATTCCTGTGTGCATCAGCAAAAAGCATTTCTGTTCTGGGAATTAAAAAAAAGCTTTATGTACCTAACTGCAGTATTCATATTATTTATTCGTTTCATACAGTGAATATTTGTTTATTGCTTCCCATGAGCATCTCTTTCAGCTTATCTGTTCGTAAGAATTTTGTAAGTTCCACCTTTTTTAGACTAGTCCCAAGTTCCTAAACTACAGATGGGCTACTCCAAGGAGAAAAGACCAGAATATCCAAAACATCTCCACCATTAACCTTTCAAAGCTACTTTCAGTCTCAGTGGTCTCAATCCAAGTCCTGACAAACCCATCTCGGACTTCTTCCCTACAGCTCTGACCACCAGTGGGTGAAAAGTCACCACACAACAGCTCATCACCATGGCTGCAATCAACTGTATGGAATAGCAACTGGAATTATTAACATATTTAAACCACTGCAGTCCTTAGAGGAAGGGCTATACTTCAGCATTGTTTGTCCATAACACACAAACCTGGAGTCAGAGTATCACAAGAAAGATAATTGATATTTTTAAATTAAAAGAATTAACACTGCTCTTCTGGACACTGATTTGGGAATCAGTGAAAATTAAGCTACTTGTTGTAGCATAAAAGACAGGACACAAATCCTGAGGTGGTCTCCAGAAGCCTCTCTGATCTGACTCCTAAACCAGCCTTGGCCAGATAAAGAATGAATTAAGATACAGACCCCGTTCCTTTATTATTTACAGTAAAGTCAGACAGCACTGTGGATCCAGAACTGAAGCTAAATGAGATCACAATCATTTGCCTCTAAAAACAGCTACAGAAGACAGAAAATAAAAAGGGAGACACTAAAATGCACACTTCAACACCGAGTAAAGCACAGTAAAGAAAAAGCACAGGCAGTCTCCACAATAAAAATGTTTCCGATCATACTTTAATTCACATCTAATCTCAAATCATATAAATGTCTCCCTTGCCTAATTAGCATATAGTAGCAACTCAGCGCTTCCACCCCATGGGACATTGTCCCTTAATCCAGACCTTAGTTAAATACATTGCAAAACTACATCCAGAATTTCACTCAGTAAAAAATACAAAAAAAAACCCAAAACAATTTTAAAACACTTTACAATTAAAACGCTTTACAACACATCTACTTTACTTTATGTTCAATTAGTTAATGAAGCGGGGGGAAACCCACAAAAAGTGACTTATCCAGTCCTTGATGCTCAGCTTGCTTAAATGCAAAAGTGCTCTATTTGGCCACTTTACCAGTTTTCACAAAGTTGATGATGAAAGACTCGCTACATGACCAACCAGTGTCAACAGATGAGATGCCTTCTCATAGTTACACAGCTTTAGCTGTGTGTCTCTCTGCATGTACAGCATCACAGAGAAAAAAACAACACAAGTCCATCAGTTGGAACCACTCTGACATATTTAATGAGAAATAAATATTGGGGAGTATTAAAACCTACCCAGAAATACTTCCCTAAATTCCCTTGTAACTAGCTGACAGCACACACACAAAAAAATATCATCTGTACTTCAAGAACTAATTCCAAGAAACATAAATAAAGGAAACCAACAGTTAAGTAAGACCACCATTACAAGGAATCACTCAAGCATCAAAGCTCTTCTGAGCTAATGCAGCCACAAGCGAGGTAAGAAAATTGAGAATGTTTCTCTCACCTTGGAATAGAAATGCTTTGCTGGCATTGTGCAGTCCTGACACTTGTGTTACCCCCAGTGTTGTATTCACCAGATCCAGTTCTGTGATGATATCAATTTGTAAGTCAGGATCCATTCCAAATCCTACAGCTGTTGGAGGCAGAGAGAGTTAGATCAATTTTTATTTCAAATCAGGTAATGGAAAGAATAGAGAAGAATATCTAGCACAGACTTTGCTAGTACCTTCCCACTCACACTGTACACAGTAATTATTTATAAGACACTAACTGTGCTGCAGGAAAGAGAAGATATTCTATTCCAAGTCTTTCAATTAAACTATTTCCTGCCCAGACATTTTACTATGCACGTTAAAACATTCTAAAACTGATACGTTTATCCAGTAGTTTCATAAGGTTAAAGAGTAATAAATAAAGAAAAGCACATTAAGAAAATTAAAGAGAGATTTGCAGCACTCATCTCTTGGCCACACTATTCCCAAGGACTGAAAATTCCTCTCACATTTCCTGTTCAGCTGCGACCAATTGATGACGCCCACAGCTCACCACCTAAACGTAATCCATTTTCCCAGCTGGACCAAAGGAGCAGATATGGTAACAGGGCAGAGAACACCCTTCTGCAGACTAAGGGCCTTGGGTTGCTCACCAAGGTGTCTGACAGTGCTACTGAAGCACACCTCTGTTGCTGCCAAAGCCCACCTACAAACAGCACACATTCATCCACCCAAACCAGCTGCAGAACCTCTGGCTGTGGAAGCACGTCCTGGAAAAGCACAAATCTAAACCTGAAATCCATAAAAGGCTTATGCCCAGGAAAAGCCTGGGTACTCTTCAATCTGGTAGGGACCCAATGGGATTGACAAAAAACACACAGAAGAAGTTTGCTCTAGAAGTTTGAAAATGTTGTGCTGTGCTGTGAAAGGGCTCAGCAGCTTGATGGTCAGCACACCAAATTCATCAAACATACCTCCTTTTTTCCAGGGATGGGAAAAGGGCAGCCTGACCTCAGCATTTCTCTCAACACAGCAGTAGGAGTGACATGAGATCTGTGCCGGAGACACAGGTCAAATATCTTGTGTGGAATCCAAACACTTTCCTAATTAAATTTTTCACTAATATCATTAGTAATAGGAACAGGCTCCAAGAATGAAATCCTGACACAGCTGAAGTCAATGGTAAAAGTCCCATTGACTTCCATGGAGCAAGGACATTACCTGTAAAGCACGTCCAGATTGATTTCCACTAAGTAGACTTCACATTCAGGTCTAAATTGATTGATTTGTTATTCCAGGACTATACTTCTGGATCGTTTAAGCAGCAAGTACTCTAGGTTGATTCTTTGAAAGGCTCTGAGAATTTACTGAGGTGTACAGAATGAACAAGAAGTTACATATACTACTCATAAATCGTCTGTACTCCCGCACTTTCTCTTTTCCTCAAGGATGAAAAGTTGTTGGAATAACATGTTGTGCTAACGTAGAGGATTCTACTCCACAAGGGACAGAGCATGAAAATACAGCTTTAGGAGATCTCTAGCAACCTTACTCTACAAGGAAAATTAAGATCTACAGGCATCTGATGGAACTGAAGCTCCAAGAGTGCTGACACATCCACAGTGCTTTCATAAGGATATGGGGATAAACACCTTTTTGTAGAAAATTGGAATTAGGAGAATGTTAGAGAACCCAGACAAACTTCTCCAACGGTAAAAACTTCCCAGACAATCAGCAACATCATCAGGCTTTTTAGTACTATCTTTGACTTCCACCCTAGGCACTCAATGACCAAGCTGACACAGTCCACACTGGTAGACCAAAAACACTTTCCCCTCCTGGAATAAAGACTAGCACCAAAACAAGAAAGGACTTGTTATTCTTCTAAGGTTTCCATTCAGCAGAAAAGCAACACAATGTAAATTGCATGAACTTGCCTACCAACAAAGACAAGCGTTTGCTGGTAGCTAAGTTCATGCAATTTACATTGTGCTCTGTGAGAAACAGAGTATGCTGTCCCTCACTAGAAAGGGGTTACATCTATTCAGATCAGCAATCATCTACTAATATGAAGTGAGGTCAAGTAGGTACTAAAGCTTGCTTAACAGAAAGGACAAACTGTGTTCAGTAAGACAAATCTCAGCCCCATTAAAGTAAGTGAAAGCTCTGTCACAGCTATCAACAGGGTGGGGACAGAAACCACAGCCAGCAAGTATAGGCACTCCCATAAATCACAGCAGCTCCACTGCTCTATTAAAGCTGCTTATTCCTCCCTGAATACCCAAGGCTCAACAAGCACACATCACTGTAGCTCCACAGGCTTCGATTTATGCCAACAAAGGATCTCGTGTGACAGCTTCAGTGTGTTCCCTTCCAGCTTTTAAAATACTTGGGAAAACAGAGACCGTTTCTAATGTCACAGGAACTATTTAGCAAGAGTCTACACTGCTTTAAATACCTAGTCATTTTCCTGAGCTGCATCCTCAAAAGGCAGCAGGCACTCAAACGCCTCATTAATAATTAATAAACAACAAATCAGAAGCTTCAGAATGATAACCAAGTCTCCTTTTCCCCTGTGGTCTCCCCAAGTCTATCAGAAAGATACCACAGGCATATCAACCACACTTCCATCTAGTATTTTATGCTGTCTCTCTCCAGTAGAACAAGCAGCTGGAAATACCATCTCTTTCTGAAGTAAAAATTAAGCTCTCACTGGGGAGCTGTGCAACGCCTGGGCCCGATTCTGGATGATGTTGCTTTCAGTTCCTATTTAAAGTAATTGGGCCATTCCCCTTAAATCAGTGGCTTACACAAGCAACACTCCAAATGCTTCAGGCAGGTGGGCGGGAGTAGAAATCATCTCAGGACTTGGTGGATTCGGCCCAATACGAACTGAAGGCACTACAGTAGATTAGAGGATTAAGCCATATAATTATGAATGATGTCACTAGGAAATCCCTAAAAGAAATTAATTCTGCCTTACAGCTCTGACAGCTTTTATTCTCTGCTTCTGCCTTTATCACTTACACCCAAGCACCAGCAATCATGCCATGCTCCATCTAGCTAATGTGCAGCCATGCAACATATGCAGCACATTTATAAGTTCCTCGACATGTGTAATATGCTGTTTGGGGATGGAAAAACTTTTACTTAAAGCACACTCAACACAATTCAAGCCTTTTGCATGTCCCCACATGAAACCATTCAAACGGTAAAGAAGAGGCTCTAGAAGAGGCATTTTGCTCTTTCCACTCACAACTTCGATGGCAATTGTTGCATACAGAGAACTTTGCGAGTAGCAGAGTTGTGGGTCCTGTTGACCATTTAAAATCTCTGTATGCACTATCAGGGGTAACACCGCTATGAGAGGGACGGGCGGGATTATCTTCCAACTATTTTTACACCACATCTCTCTGTAGATTTTGATGGGTTTATAATTACTACAAGAATTTAATTATGAAACATTAATTCCTTTGCACTTTTTATAATTGCGCCGCGTGGTTTCCTTGAGAATAGGTACAAGCACCACGGAGAAACGTGCCCCTCAGCAGCTCCAACCGAGGGGGACCAAGAACAAAGCCTCCGCAAGGAACAAGAAGCGGTACCCGGGTCGCACAAGGCTGGAGAGACAGCGGAGTCGGCACGGCACCGGCTGGAACAACGCGCCGGCAGCCGCATCACGCCCGTACCGCGGGCAG
>VYXD01016277.1:887524-902902 GCA_013397195.1 Hylia prasina
CCTCGCCAGCGCCGCCGCCCGGCCGCGCTCCGAGCCGAGAGGGGGCTCCGCACTGCGCACCGGCCCCGCTCCCCGCCACGGGAGACCCCCGAGCCGGAGGGGCCCGCCGCCCGCTGCGGCACCTCTGGCTCCGGGGCACCTTCCCCTTCTTCTCGGCGTAAGGATTGACCCTCATTAACCATTTACTCTTAGTAATAATTTATGCCACGTATGAATTAAGGAAAAGAAGTCCTTAGGTGTAACCGGTGCCATTCCTCGGCTTCTTGCGTGTCCTTGCTCAACTCCCTTAACTGCGCTTCCATGCCGCTAACGTCTAAAAGGGAGGTAAAGTATTTAAAGATACTCGTGAGCCTTATGAGAATCTGCTCTGATAGCTGTTCTAAAAACCTGTCTTCAAGTATTTCTTTGCTCTAGCTTTTTAATTTGGCTCGGTGCTTGACAAGGAACGCACTACCACATGCCTCGGTATTATGCAATACTCTTCCCTGCAGAGCACCTGATTTAATTTTGAAGGACTGTTGACTGGCCCCAGATGATGTTCCCACCCTACTGAACAGGAGCAGAGCGAGGTTTCCAGTTGATCTACAGTTGCAAGCCCCAGGATCGTCCTCTCTGCTGCTTCCCCTCGTCGTGATTTCGCGCTGCACAGTGCAAATTCCAGCCATCTTAAATGTTAAATAATAACCTGTACATTTGGACAAAGTTCGGATGATGCCGTAGAAACCATGCCCATCTTAGGGGTGCAGTTGCCTTCATACACATTTACATTAGCAAGAGCAAACAGTCTGACTTGGCTGCCTAATTACTTAATTAGTGAGATGTCTGGAAACAGCTGTTCCTGGCTGCCAGCAAGGTAATGCACTCCAGGAAACCTCTGGGGTGGCCACTCAGCAAGCATGTCAGTGATTTATCTCCAGTGTATCAAAACAACTTTTTTCCTTCGAATGTAACTTTGCAGCTTCTTCCCTTTGGCCCTGCCATCAGCCACGGGGCGGGAGGAGGGGGACACACATGGTACACAAGTGTGTGTGGGTATGCACAGATACTCTATATAACCATAGCAACAAGAGGAGGAGGCAATGGTACCTCAGCACGTGAAGACACACCCCTCTATTCCATCCTGATAGCATGAGGGTTCTGCATAGCAGAACTACCTGATTATAGAGATTTCTTTTGGGGGGACAGGTCTGTATATCCATTTCCTGTTAGCTTAGATATGTTTGTGCTTATCTGGTATTAAAACCAGTGTCTATCTAGACACTAAATTGAATCTAATTCAAGTTTTCCGTTTTCCACTTGATGCAGAGTGAATATACAATTTGAACTGGTCATGGATTCTCAAACTGATCTATTTAACCTACACCTGGATTAAATGCTGTTTATAAAAAATTACTGTGAGTACATGCAAAAATTTGCACCATGTTATCAGTTGTAAAGCACAATTTCAAACACACCTTGAGCAATCTCATGGAAAAGAATATCCTAACCATTCCTGATTTGTTCTTCTGTTCACCAGAAGCATCCAAAAGCCCACACAAACTGCAAAAAGTAACACAAGCAGCTTGGTAAATAGTCCTCTGAAAAAAGCTGGTCCCACAGTTGTGGCTCTTCCTGTAGTCCAGCTCAATGCCCAAATGATCACATATTTGGGCAGCATTTGGAGAGCGCATATGTTCAGCTGTTCATATGGAGAAAGGACAGGGCAAATGGATGGAAAACAAAAAATCCCCTTCTTGCAGCCAACACTATTCTCATACCTCCCCTAATGGTGACAAATCCTCTCCTTTTATTGCCAGAAAATACCTTCTGATATGTTCTTATGGGAAGTATAAATAGCTGAAAAACCTGACTTCCAGATAAGAATTAAAACCGTGTTCCTGAGTATTCATAGCATTTAAAAAAANAAAAACTGAAGGTACTTTTGCAAGAGTGAAGCATTTGTCCTGGAAACTGAGCTGGATTTCAGTTCAGATAATATTCCTGTGAATAGTGTTCTTGCACTCTCCGTTTGTCATTGGATGCATCTTGGTTCTGACCTAAATTACTGTGAAGTTGCTAACTGTGTGGTGTTAAACTGTTAGTGCTGCCAGCCACAAAGCTTGTGACATTTTGTAGTTTGAGGAAAGATTTTTGAGTAGGCCCAGTGTCTCTCTGAGCAGCTGTAGGGCAGTCTGCGTGCCACAGCTAAAATGCAATTAAAAGCACTTTTACTTCAAGGGTGCCTGAACATGTGTGGACTCAGCTGCCGGCTGCGCTGCAAACACTGGGAAACAGCAGTGCTTCCACCTGCGGGGCGGGGGTGGAGAAAGAAAAAATTGAAAAAAATAAAAACAAAGCCTACCATTTGTAGCTCATGGGTTAGAAAACCTCCTCGATTCAGAAATAAGGGTTGTGTCCCTGGAAAGCCTGGCTCCTAGGGGACACTTGCGATCCGTACGAGCAGAGTTTGCTGTGCCGCCAGTAGAGGGCAAGAATTGGCGGCAGTACTGACGCCTGAATCCCGTGAAGAACAGCTGGAAAGGAAGGGGGGATTACTGTATGCTATGCTTGCCTTACCCACTGGCAAATACTCGTAAAGGACTATGCAATCAGTTCAGCAGGCTAAAAGTGTCCACTTTAGGGTTTACAGTTACATAAGTAGCTAACAAATCCATCAGAGTGAAGCCTTACAAAGAAAGAATCATTTGCCTACTTCTGTACGCAGTCATGGAGCAAAGCTTACTCTTTTCTTTTTATTTTTAATTCCCAAATGCAATGTTTGAAGGCTGAGAAGTCTAAACTAAACTTTACAGCTGATTAGTCCATTTGGTATAAGGTGTGCCATTCAACCTCCACTTTTAGCATAGAAATTTCAGCACCAAAAGAGTAAAATTATTTCAGACTAAGCATGTCTGTGAGCAGTGTAGCAGAGCATGTGCCTACCTTCCAGTTAAGTAACATGCATTGGTTTGAATTGTGGACATGGTCAGCCCATACAACCAACCTGAAGGAACCTGGATTTTTATCTGTTCCCACAAGTCTAAAGGTTTGATGCAGTAGACGCCTGATGGTGACAGCAAATGATTGTCTCTTGCTCCCAAAATCAATGTGTTGTATCATTCACTTAAGTTGGTTGACTTTGGAGATTTGACACATTCCATGTGCCTCAGTTTTTCCTCCTGAAAAGGGTGTTAATGGCACTCAGCTTTCTCTCAGGATTCTCACGATAATCACTGGTGACTTCAGACTTCCCCCAGATGAAATCCGCCTGCACAGGTTATTTTTGGAACCCTGGCCACTGAGAATTTCAGACTTCCTGTGCTAGCAGCCACTGACCCCCAAGAAAACACTGCATTTGACCTGAGGCCATGGAGAAGGCTTCCAAAATTGAGTGATAGCACTGGGATTATGGGTGTGTGGTTTGAATAGAAGTGTGTAATATCACATGATGGAAAACCTACAGTTTAAGGTTTTAGGATCTAGTGATACATATATAAAGCAAGATGGAGGATTTAGGGTGGAGGCCAGTCCTTCTTTCTCATGGGTCTGGGTGGTGTATTGTAATTGGATAGAAAAGTCCGCATTGCGGGCCACGGGTGTTTGGTTATTGGGTTAAAAGTAAAAATAATTTAGGTGTCATTTCTTAATTGGCCAGTTTATCCTTAGAAGGCTTTGTGAAGAAAGAGATAGAGGCCATTTTTTCACTTTGCTGGTTAGAACTCACAGCTTGTGAGATTGTACTATAGATAAGAATTAATAAACATCTGAGTCTGAACACGGAACACCATCTGTCAAGCATTTAATCCCGGTTCTAGCAGAAAAGAAGATAAAAAGCAACAGGTAATGTGTAAAGAGTGACTGTAGTCTCCCATCACCAGGTCCTACCACCTCTTTTACCCATGCGTGCACATTTCAGAGAAATGCCAGCCTCAAGACAGAACAAAGTGGAACAGTCCTGCCACTCAGCTACAGAGCCATCTTCATGCTCAGAGCCTTGCCTGAAATGAATCATGCTCTTGGCACAAGTGTCTCTTGTGTTACCGTTCTTGATGATGCCTGGTGACATTGTGCTTCAGCTACTGTATTTGGGGAAAGTTTCTCAAAAGCTCGTGTCTGCCAACAGTGAAAGGGGCTGGACTGGTACCATTTCCACAGCAGGCTGTGAAGTGAAAGACTTGATTTCCAAATCAGCATTGTGGCACATGGCCCTCAGCACACAGCAGGAATTCACACACAAGGTACAATAACACCAGAAAGCATTCCTTACACTTTCCTTCTTCACCTGCTCCTCCTTTCAGCCTTCCATTTGCATCTCCAGGAGATATGAGCCTCTCTTATTTTTAACAGTTTAACAACCTTTGGGATAATTGAATTGATAAGATAAGAAGGAATTAGGCAAATCCAGTTGGTCCTCTATTAAGCAATCAATTGTTCCACAGGGTACAGAACACTCAATAGTTAAGAAACCAGCCATTTAACTGATACTTGTTTCTGCAGCTGTGCAACATCCCCATCTCCCAGGAGGGCTGTTTCCAGTTGCTGCTCGATGTTTCTAACAATCAAATGGATCAATTCTGAAGATACCTTAAGGCTGTGTGTTAAGTAAGAATGATGTTTGTGGTGTGTGTTGGGTGGGGAAGGAGGTGGTGGAAAGAGAGACATTTCATTCACCAGAAAAGTTGATATAATTTCTGTTTTAGACACTGGACATTTATTTAGAGTCTTTAGAGCCCACACATTATTGAATAATTTTAATTTATCACATCCAAATATATTAGGCAAATATATAATACAATAAATTGCATTTGTACACATAAATACAAAATTTGAGGTAGGGCCTCAAGAATAATGATTTCTGAAATTAACGACATAATATGTACTACATGAGATACACGATGCATTCTTTGTAACAATATATCTTTTGCACATACAGCTAAAGAAAAAAAAATCATAATGATCCAGTTAGGGTACAAATCTTTATCCATAGGCAGCAGTACCCCATAGAATGCCTGTAAATATATATATATATTTTTATATGACATTACGCAAGTAATTAAGATTTAACCCATCAGCGATGGGTCTGTAATAAAGTGCCATAGGACACAGGGAGCAAATTCTCAGCTGATGTAAATTGTCACAGCTCCAGACAAAGCTGGGACAATTTATACCAGCCAAGCATCTACCTTACAAGGTAATACTACATCATATAAAGGACAGGTAACAACATGTTTGAGTCAATTTTCCTAACAATGGAAGATAGCTATAAGGCAAATGGTTACCTGAAGATGTATTTAAATGTTGTGGGCAAATAAAATATTTCAGGCATTAAGATCCAACCTAGTCCTCACATTATGGTAAACCCCTCAGGAGAACCTTCTCTCTTTGGTGACAGGCTGTCTGAGGGTGACAAAGGCAGAAATCCCAGTACCTCTCCCCTCCTGCCTCAAGTCACAGACCTGAGCCCCTCAGGAATATCAAGCTCTGACCATTTTCCAGGTACCTTATGTGCACACCACCTAACTGCAAACCAAGAAACGGGTGTCTCCTACAACAGCAGAACAGAGAAGTTTTCTGGGATGCCTCTGGTCAAAAAGCTCAGCTGTCTGCAGCCCACAGTCCCTACAAGTCTGTCCTTGATTGCAAGCAGTGGAGCTGCAGAAGGAGAAACCAACAGTGACTGCCATACATGAACATTGCTTTAACACAGGCAAAAAGAAATCATATTATCCATACAACTGGACACAATAAAAAGTTCAAAGGTATTTAAAATCAATCAGATGTTGGAATTTGAGGGTGAGTCACACAGTGTATCAGAAGCAATGATCTCCAGTGTGAAGGCATGTCTAATGTGGTCATTGGAGCAGAAATGAATCAAAAGACTACTTGGACTCAACTGAAACATCATATAAAGACAATTCAAGTCTTTCTCAATTAAAGGTCATTTTGTTAAACCCTTCTTTTGGAAACAAAGTGCTGCCTTGTCTAGCTGAAACACAGGTTTTGAACATTGCATATCAAAAACACTAGGAAGACCCCAAAGAATTTGAAGATGGCAAGCATTTGCATTAGGTATAATCTTTAATGCATACAGTAATGTATCTCAGCTCATCCAGAAATTCAATTTAATTTCAAAGAAAGAATATGCATCATAATTTCACCAAATTTAAACATTTTTTACTCACAAGATAGATCTGAATGTACATACATCACATTTTTACTAATATGGCTTTTTCCCCTCCTTTTTTTTCTTTTAAAGATCTTTACTGTTATACTATTAGTTACTAAATTTATTTTTAGAAAATTATCAAAGTACATGCAAACTTTCCTTAGAGCATGGTAAATGAAGTGCATTCCCAAACTTCAATGTAACTTCTCATTTAAAGAAGACACTGCTGGTTAATTTAATCTCAATTTTCAGATTTGGATGGCAAAATACTTTAGAAAAAGTCTCATGTGACCAAAATAAAACTGTGCTTTTCACATGCAGTGAAAACTTCACATCTTCTGTGATTTTTGGGTGCATTTCTCCCCTTTTCCAAAGGTTTTTGCAAGCCTAGCAACGGGGTCAAAGCTGAAGACAAAGATCAGCTAGCAATAAAATCACAATCACCTGTTTACAGAGTTTCAAGTTCAAGCCTAATCCTGTGCTAATGACTTAGCAAGCGCAGGAACAACATCTAAATTAAAAGCAAGCAGATTAATTACATAAATCATGGAAAGCAATTCAGTTGCAATTGCATATGCAGTCTGGTTTTGTAATCCAAGCCAAAAGATATCATATCCCAGCAGTATTCCTTCAAATGATATCTCTTTCATAATTCAGGTAGGCAGTAACTGACATCCTTACCACGAGGGAACTTTATGGCCATGAGCTGATCTCAGTTCCAAGGCATGCCTTGAGAGCACCTGATAAGTGGAAGGATTCAGTACTCTCAAACTATTTGACCGTGTTTTCTCTTTTTCAAAAGGACTAAACCTACACACATTTATTTTTAGTTTTTAATGACCACAGTAGCAAAGACAAACTGGCTTGGACTCCAAAAATCAAACCAAGATGCGAGGCAATATTGGTCAAGAGAGATCCAAAGTGATTTATCCCAACAGAAATACATAATTCCCAAGGGAAGTGCTGACTTAGGTTCCTTTCTGCACCCAGGGATGGTTCCTCAGCCTCACCTAGACATGGGAACCGAATTTCCGGCTCATTCTTATGGACCTTCATGAGGTCAAACAGAGCATGGTTTCTCAAACCAGGCTCCATCAGGAAAATAAAAGCCAGGAGTAAGAATAGCAAGTCTTTTATTAAAACAGCAGGCAAAGCTGAAGCAAGGGGGAGCAGCTTTAAGGCAGAGAAGCTCACAGGAGGGTCCTATCCTGCTGCTGTGTGAGACAGGGACCAACAAGAGCCCGTGGAGCAGAGACCCAGGGGTCAGTGTCAAATATTGTGGAATCTGCCCTCCCTGTCCTGGGTGACAACCCCTGATAGTGCTTCACTTGTTCTGTGTGAGGATTAAAGGTCTCCAGCAGTGCCTAGAACTGGCAACACTAATTGCCCCGTGAAAGAGGAAGTTCAGCAAAATGATTAATATATATTTCATATACATATATATATACACACACACAGAGAAAAGGAGATAACAATTTGTGGAGGTGTTACTTTAAGGTTCAGTTTTTTTGTTTTCTTCAATGGGATGAAACAACACACCTACTGATCTACGGACACACATGAACTGAGGATTTACCTGAGACCCTGTAACATGAAGACAGACAGACAAAAGGATGGGATAGAAACAATCCCCTAAAAGGAAAGAACATTTACAGGCTACTACAGCAATGTCTGTGGGGAGGAAAAAACTGGCTAAACTACTAAGCTCATCATCTCTACACTGATTGGTACGATACTTATAGGGACATAAAACATCGTTAGCACACACTACATGAACACTGATCACTGTTAAAAAATATCATATATGTGTGTATAGGATATAACAAGATAATAAAGGTTAAGTTTTGCCAATTATTGAAGATATATTTTTCTCCCTCATTCTAGTGCATTTACAATAAGTTGGGCTAATCTTCTATTTAGGTAAATAAATGTACTCTTAAAAACCTCTATTTTTTACTCTGCCCAATAGGTAACAAACTATTTAAATCTCATATTCAGTCTATATGACTGCCTATATCTAATTTCTAAAATGTAATGATTTAGGATGTCCTACTGCTATACAGTGTTATAATGGCCATCTACTAAATTGTCCTTTCCCCCCAGTTTGCATTTTCTCTGTCTAATGTTCCATCTGTGTGGATGACTGCAGTGGTTAATTATTGTGGATTTGGGTTTTTTTATTTAATGAAAATGTTCTAATGAAAAAAATACCCTATGCACATTTCAGAGAGAATAGTGCTTTGAAGAATTTACGTGCTATATATATATAATATATAGACAAGTGGGGTCCTGCTATTTCCCCATTGGTTGAAAGAGAAGAATACACCATCTAAAGGTTATAGGTTATATAAAGGTGCTTATAGGCAAATGAACGGGGAGTCACAAAGTTGAACAGCACATCTAACTTCTAATAACTGTTTTCAGGTGGTAACTAGACTACATTTACCACTGTAAGGATACAAAGTTAGGCACAAATTATATGATGGCTTCTTGAGGAGATACTGTAAACAAAAGCAGAGAAACAAGGAAAATTATATTCAGAGTATTGTTGTGGAGTAAAACCCCAGGTGTACCTGGCACGGAGCAAGTTTTCAGACAGTTCGTGTAACTGAGGCATTCCTAGTCAAAATGGCAGATATCAAGTTATCAAAAGAAACATATGAAGGACTTTAAACAGTGATGCCCATACAACTCATTCTGGTATCATTTCCAAACCACTTCTAGACTCAAATGCAGTTTAGTCCCAGTCTCAATTGATCATTTTTAGAAGTGTTGTTCTTATTTTTTCTACTTGAAAAGATAAAATGGATTACTGTATTTTTCTTCTCACCCCACGTATTGCTTCCTGGTGTGCTCTTTCAAGGGTCTCCACTTGTTTAAACAACATAACAATCCCTCCAAGTTAGTATAAATCATAAAGGAATTGTGCAGACATGATGGGTCGAGGTCGGCTGTCAGTGTAGAAAAAGCAATCCCATTGCTGTAGGAGCCTTATGCTGGATTTACATCAGGACTACAGGAGATCCCATCCTTTACTCACTTCCATCGTATTTGAGGACTGAACCTTCCTTGGGATACACACTGGTAGCAAAATCCTAGTCCCATCACAGCCACCTGTTAGGAGGGTGCTTGTGGGAAATGGATCAAACTGCATGCCACATTTCCTCTCAAGATTTTTTTGGTTTGGTTTTGTTTATTCCTACATCACCTGACAACCCCTGGTTATGTCACCTGTCACACACAGGGCTTCTGCTGTACCACCATGTACAGAACAAGTCACGGGCATCACCTGCACCTGGAAGTGGTCTAGTTAGGCCTCCCCTACAGCATGCAACAAGTCCTGCTTTACTAAGCAACCACTTTCAGGCACTTGGAAAAGAAACGAAGAAACGGTGGATGAAAAAAATGATGGGGGGAAAAAAAATTTAGAAAAGGCTGGCAATGTTATTGCCACCCTTTTGTCATAATTATTAGCATTGTGTCCCCAGTTCCATATCCTTGACTGGCAGTTTAAGTCCCAGGGAGGAGGTTCCCAGCGGGTCAATCATGTTCCTGTAACGTTCACCGCGGTGCTTGGCCAGAAAGGGGCCCCAGTCAGGCTGCGGAGAGCACACCAGCTTGAGCCTCTGCCATGGGGGAGAGAAAAGAGAGTCTCATTCATGGTGGCATGGAGCAGAATTACAATGCAGGAGAAGTGAGGGTAGGCTCATTTAAGGTTATTGATGACGGCCCGGCAATGCTCCGCTGCTCAGCGTTTGTTTTTGCGCAAAGTTTTCAAGATTAATAGAGGATAAAGTGCCCGGGTTTTAATTATACATTCTCCCCCGTGCCATGGGAGAGCCACTGCTACAGACTGTGAGGCTCTCTTACTGAAGGATGTGTGCACAATTACCGAGCCTGATGGTTTAAGCAGTGGGTAAGTGCATTAAAATAATTGGATTTCTATTTTATTTCCCCAAAGTATACAAATGACCAAAAAGCAGTACATCACTATGAATGAACAAAAGCTTTCATTTTGAGATGACAAAATATTTTGTTTCTATCTGCAGGAATAAAGAAAGAAGAGAACGTCAACCTGGCAAACAATGAAAATTTTCTGATCTTTCCACTGAGTTCTTTATTGAATATATAATTTGATTGGTGCATTCACAGATGAAAAGGAAAGAAAACATATTTTTGATGACTTAAGAGGGAACAATTATATGTTTATTACCTAATAAAGTGAATCAGATCTCTCTATCAGTTATTTTAATCTCTGCTTAATTACCAGTTTGCAACTTTTACTTCCCAAATCAACCATAATAATTTTATACAGCAGGACTCAATATTGAGGAAATAGCAGACTACAGCTGAAATATATCTTCAGCAAAAGCCCTTTCAAAACAGATCCAAATCTTCGGTGTTTCTTTGGGTGCACACCCAGAGGGGCAGTAAGGGAAGCACCCTATTTTTGTGGCAGTATGTATGCCAGTTCTACCCATGAGAAGTTTTGAAGCAGAACCATTCGTATCAGCAAGAGAACTTTTGAGACAAGGAACAAGTAAATCTAATCCCACGTTAGCTCATTTCCAGTAGAAGCAGTTGTCTCCTGACCCTGTCACTCCAGCCTGCTCTACACAAGAGCTGATGACCCTTTAGACAAGAGGGCCTCGTTCCCTACTGCTTGGATGCTCTCCCTAGGGTGTCCCCCCGCTGTGAAAGTCCCTCTCCTATGGAATTCCTTTGGTCTATGGGAAGCAGAGAAGCATGGTCTTTTCCCTTCGGCATCTGCAGTGTGACATATTGAGAGACCAAAAAGATTATGCTATTTTAGTACATTTTCTCTCCTTTTCATTTTTGAAGCAAGAAACAGCCCCGGTGGGATTTGCAGGGAAGCTGAACTGCAAAAGCAGCTACAAAAAGGGGAACGAGTGTCTGTTCCTTCTCCCAAGGTGGGAGCAGCACAAGCAGCATGCAGTGATGAGAGGGCAGAACTGAGAAAGCCTCAAAGACCTAAAATAAGAGCACTGAGCTTCTCCAGAAGACAGGGGCAAGGCAACGAAGGCAACGAAGGGATGAAATGCTGACACTGATGCACCACGCCCTTCCAGGGACTGAGGAGCCAGCAGGATGGGAACAGCCACGGAGAGGGGGGTGACAGGCAGGGGACAGGACATGGGGATGGTGAGAAGAAGGTGACCACCACATTTCTGAAGCAGTGGGGGGAAAGTGTCAGGAATCCAATGAGCAAAATAAACAAAAGAAGCTTAAATTAAAAATAAATTGCCACCTGGGATTATTTTAAGCCTGGGTGCCAGAAAGGATCAGCTAATTCAAGAAGAATAAAGAAATGAAGGGTAAAAGCAAAGATTGCCAGCTAGGTTTCATAAACAAGTGGTTCGAGATGCATGAAAAGCCTTCCTGCTCTACATCTTATTCCTGGGCTTCAGTGAATGACCCCAGCATCAACCACCCCTCATTCTGCACACAAGTAACTCCTAAGTTTGGACCTCTTCCAGTGCAGATTGCCAGGCTCCCTGGACACAATACACACCAGCAGCTGAGGCTTCCTGTGGCTATATATGCTTTTGCAAAAAGGCCAACAAATCTAGAACAACTTTCTTCTAAGAAAGCCATACAGAACCTCATGAAATTTGTCTAGATCTCATAAAACAAACCACTCCACAATTTAGGATCATGTTTTTTTGAGAAACTAGGAATAGAAGGTCTACATTTTAAATCAACTGAGCATCTCTTTGCAACATAATAACTAGTTTACCAGAAAGTAATCTGAGAAGTATTAGACATTCAATACCGCAAAAATCAATGTAAAATAAAAGAGACAGTCTCCTGTGGCCATATTTTCAAACAGCGAAAAGACAGAAGAATTACCTCAATAAATTTTCCTGGGGCTAGATGCATTTTTATCACAAACATAACTGGGATCCAGATGACTGAGCAGGCCAGCATCAGCCACCCGAGCACCATGGACCAGCCTGGGTAGTGGTAAGCTCCATAGGTCATGGGTTCCCACTGGTAAAAACTGAAGCAGAGAATAAACTGGGAACAAAAGAGGAAAACAAACATGTTTGAGTAAGCAAAACGAGCCTGCTATGCAGCAAACGGTGGGTATCCACGCACAGAGTTGGTGTGTGTGGAATACAGATAAAAGCACACGCACACCTGAGGCAGGGTGCTGCCACGAGCTCTAAAAATGGGTCATAGCCTGAATCTAATGAGTTTCAAGGAAATCTTGCAAAATCCCACAAAAAAATCACTCTATTTTTGCCAGAATAATTGAAATTAGAATCTTGTCCCTAGAGTAACATGCTTTATTACATGGTCTATTGGCAGTTTTACCTAATGTGATTATGCTAACTTCTCCATTTCACTTACTCTATGAACAGCAATACATCTGCTTACATTTGTGCATAATTCAGTAACTTTTGGAAAATGCCTGTGCTTGCAATAATTGCACACAGAAGATTTATAGAAGTATAACTAGGTGAAGGCACATATAAAAATGATCAGCTTTAGTTCCAGAGATGGGGAGTCTAATGAAAGTCTAATATTAGGCTATCCAAATGTATCAAATATTAGGTTCACAGAGGCAATAATAGAATTCATTGCTTGGTTTTGCTTTGTCTGTTTCCATTGCATAAAAACTGAATTATGACTGATCAGTGTCAATTTATTTCTCACTGTAAGTTCACTAAATATTGCACTTGGAGGGAACAACAACAGAATGTGCAAGTTTGGAGGGTAAACACGGTCAGTTAAAATTTGTTTTCCTTAGCACACAACATAATTTCCTATTTCCTGGTTGTGATTACTAACAGTAGCTACAAGCACAAGTCTGATTAGCAAAGGATCTGAGCAATTTGAAGAAAAGCCTTACAATTCCCTTCAGAAGTGTAAAACAGGGTCTAAGGCAGCATCCTGAAAATAAATACTGGGGAAAAAAAAGATCTAAAAAATCCCATGTGCACATGCCTTCATTTTTAACAAGGTCCCCAAGAGAAGATAAATATCATTGATGTCATCCTAACACTATAAGCTGGACTGTGCCTTCAAACTTTTAAAAAGTGATTTGCAAACTATAGGCATGCATTGTCACAATCAAACAACAGGTAGTTAAGATAAATCTACCTGGTTTTCATACACAGCAATACTGTAGTGCAGTGAAGACAGCTGGTAAAGAGAATCTATGTGAGAAAATAGATTAATTTACCCATTGAAGAAATCATTCTTGCTGTAACAAATTTCATTTCTTCATAACTCAGAATTTTGTTGAGCTCATCAAAACTCACTGGTCCCTTCACACAGTCATTCCTGTCTGTGAAAACTAAGCCTTTTCCAGTTTACAGAAAAAAATGCCCTCATTCATGAATTAACAATACTGAAAAGAAATTATGGACTTCATCCAGTGCCTTTCTCTTCCCTTTCCAGGAATAAGAAGATTTGCCAATGCTCACACTGTGCTAAAGAACAGCACACACAGGAACTTCCCAGCACATGAGCTGAAATTCAACTTCTCTGGAAGGAGCAAAGGACTGTAGAGTCTCTACCTTGCTTTTCTACCCACCAGCTGAGTGGGGAACTTATTTAATGTCTCAAGATGTGTGTCCTTTGAGAAATCCCAGAAACTTTTCTTGTCTTGTACCTGAGCAGCTCAGGATACTCACCCAGAGAAGCTGTGGCTGCCCCTGGATCCCTGGAAGTGTCCAAGGCCAGGTTGGGCATTGGGGCCCTGAACAACCTGGGACAGTGGGAGGTGTCCCTGCCCATGGCAGGGGGGTGGAGTGAGATGAGATTTGAGTCCCTTCCAAACCCAGCCATTCTGTGATTGTGTGGCTTGTAGGAATTCTTTAGCCCTGCTGTGAAATGACGAGTATTTAAAACTCTACACAAACACAGAATCTTGCTGCACCTGTGCTTCAAGCTTGAGGACTTCCAAGTGGAGGTACGTGCTCTCAAACAGAAAATAGTGGTGAAAGAAGGCTCTGCTGTTTTGTGCTGATTTACAAAGCTGACAGCTTTTGAAATGGCTGAAATAATTATTTGATTCTTGCATCAGAATAATGATATGTGATTGCAGATTGTATCTCCACTTGGGTAAAAATGTAAAGAAAGAGCTGTGTTAGAAACCTGGATGGCAAATGTACATATAGTTATTTGTATTTTACTTTTATTTATTTCATAGTATCTATAAATTATATCATATAAATCCTAGAATATATAATATATAATGAGATAATGTAATGTAATATTTTTTTATTTTATATAACATATGCATTTATATATTTCTATCGATTATTTACATTAAATATATTTATATATTAATGATATATTATGTAAANTTTATTTAACAACTTATAATATTTTAAAATTGATATATATTATTGGATATGAACCCCTGAACTTGAAAAAACTTTCATAGCAATGGTGAGATTGAGAACGTGACATTTTTTTGGTTAAATGGAGACCTAAAGTTGAAGCAGATACGAACTGAATTTGAAGGGAGGCGTTGGGGAGGAAATGAAAGGGGAAGAAGAATGACAAAAAGAAGCCAAGCAAAAACAAGCGGTGTTTTCCTTTCCCTGCCCGCAGCCGCAGTCAGCAGCGCCACCTCCCGGGGCCGACACCTGGGAACGGTCCCTCTCCTCCTCAGCTGTTTTGTCACGCCCCGTACTACCTCAGCCTTGCCAAAGCATCCCTCTGACATCAGTTCATGTGCCAAAAAAATGGGGTTTTTTCCCTAGCTCAACCTGACAGCAGACAGGAGGAGCTTGTCTTTTCTCTGTGCGTACATAAATATCACACACACACACAAATCTATATATATTTACGTACAATAATCCATTATGCTGCTGTGCAGCAGTGTTCCAGAGCAGCATTTTGCATGGCCAGGAAAAGGCCACAATTTTCCTGGCAGGTTCACCATCCCTCTCCACCAAAAAACACCATTACTTACACTGTTTCTGTCACATACCCCTTCAGAAAAAAATGCCCTCTCTTGTGAATTAACAATACTGAAAAGAAGTTATTAACTTAATTCAGTGCCTTTTTCCTCCCCCTTCAGGAATAAGAAGATTTGACAACAGTCACACTGCACTAAAGAACACGTGCACTGTCTTTAAGTGTCTACATCCAAGTTCTAACTACCAGCACCCAGAAATATCATGAATAATGAACAAAAACAATAACAAAATTCTTTGAAGAAGACTTAAATTTTCTTTTTTTTTTTTTTTTTT
>VYXD01016277.1:902944-922641 GCA_013397195.1 Hylia prasina
TTTTTTTTTTTGCTTACTGTTAAAATAGTTGGGGTCACAAATGCCCAACAGACTCTCCAGAATTTACTTGGCTGGAATCCAATCATCATTTCTATATCTTCACAAAATCTTTGCAGCCCTGTAAAGAGCAAATGGAAAAGCAATTAGGTGTGAAAGAAACCAGCTGCAGTCTGCAAGAGAGCTCTGGTGCCCTCCCTTGTGCCTAACTCCAACTTTCTGTTTGAAAACTTCCTTGGAGGATCCAACTACGCAGTAAAAAAATGGGACTAATAGGGTGGGAACCATTCCAATAAAATACTTCCTTCTTAAGGATGAAAGCAATTGAGCTTTTACATTGAGATTAGGTGTTTGGTATGTTTTGTGTTAAAACATTAATAATGTGTACCAGGTAGCTGCAATTGTTTGTCTATTTGTTTTGTAACCCTGTGAAGATCGGCCATGTTAATATCTGTATACCTGCTTCAGCACAGGCAATATTTCAGCTTCTCTGTACCTCCTACATGACTGGATTACAGCTGTGCCCCTTAGCAGTGATGCTGTCCTGTTCTTTTTCACCTGATGCATAAGGGAGATTGAAATTCCTAGACAGCACCTGTAAATATTTTACATTATATTCACTGTTGTCTGAACAAAAAGATCAACTGATATGTTAGTTCTTCAGATTAATGTGTTGATTGTATCTATAAAGTTACTTGAGTTAATAAAGCATGCAAGATTGAAAAATGGTATTTCAGCCAGAGGAAAAGGTGTGTTGGTCAGCAGCTGCTATTCCCTGGTGGTTATTAGTAAGTTAGATATTAGTAATTCCATTATTAGTGATTCATCCAAAAGTTTAAAAAAAAAAAAACAAACCACAACTAAAATTGATTCCAGCGTTCCTAATTGTAATAAGAGGGAGGTCTGAACTCATCTGTCACACAAATGTTAAAAATTTGGGCCAATTTTGTCTAAATTTTGCAAAGCATTATTCTGCAGCATTTTTCTAACTTGCATGATGTGGGGAAAGCCCAAATACTGGAGAAAAGGCATTGAGTAAGGGAGGAAATGCTTGTAAGAAAAGTAATAAACTACTTTATTTCTTACTGTACACTCAGCTGCTGCAGCTGCTGAGTGTAAGAAGGGATAATCCCCAGGCTTGATCCACCTAGTTTGGGAGCCTTTCTTTGATATCAAGGAGAAATTAATCTATCCACGATTGTTCTAAGAATTAAGAAGGTAAAAAAAAAAAAAACCAGCCCTGGTTGATCATGCAGTGCCTTCTGATGCAGCCTGAGGAAAGCATCAGGGCTGCGTGAGGCTTGGCAGCCCTTAAGGGGCAGCTCAGGCAGAGAGCATGTGAGAGAAAAGCTAAGGAACCATGTTAAGATAAGGAACAGAGAAGAAAAACACAGAAATTAAACAGGAGAATGGTGCTGCAAGGACTGTGTTTAGGGAAGGGAAAAAATTAAAATCTGCAGTGGATGTAAGCTCAGAAAACTGAGCCAAGGTGACTCAGAGGTCACCTTTTTTTCTGTAACTGTAATTTCTTTCCCTCTTTTTCTCTTCTACTGACAACCACAAGTGTTCTTCTTCAGAAAGCCTCTGTAAAATACAAGTAATTTTTATGACCCATGAAATCACTGCACTTCAGGACCAGTCTGACTAATTGGGACCTTCTCTATTTTGTAATAGAAATTTGTACGTCTGGACAAAATATAACCTCCAAGGTTATCATGTGATGGACCTGAAGGAGATTTTTGCTGCAATTGAAAGATTTTCCCCTGTGTTTTATTTCCCTGTGCAGCACCTGCAGTGAGTGTGAGGGAGATGCTTACACAGCAGCAATCCCTGTGCTGTACTGGGAACAAAGCTGGGCTTAAACTAATTGCAGCAGCACAAGGGGCAGCCTAATGGGTATTTCCACAAGGTTTAAATCTCATTTAAAGTGTCTGCTTCAGCCACACTTGCTGCTGCAAAGAAGGGATACCTAACTGGATAATTACCAGGGGTTTCTGCCTCCAAAATTCATGCTAGCTTCATGTAAATATGCACAGATTTGTTTGAAACTCCAATTAAAAAAAATTTAAAAATAAGTTCCTTTCTGGAATGGTCAGTAGATATTCACAGTTGAAAGCACTCTTAAAATTAGCAATTCAGGAACCAAAAGTATAAACACATAGAGGGATTACATGTTATTTATCCCTTTCCAGTGAAAGTTACACAGAAAAAATACAAAGGATAGTTTATTTAACAGAACACCAGTTTTGGGGCTTTTTTCAGATCTTAGTAAATCTGGTCTCCCTCTCAGATCAGTCAGGCCTGCTGAATAACTTTGGGAAATAAACCACACATGATATTCCATATCTGATTTCCCCCTCTCTAAAGCAGAATGATGTATTCAGAAAGGCTAAGATACAAAACCCATTCAAAAGGAGACTGCAAACCTGGCCAGGCAACTACTTCACTACTCTGCTACAGGTAAAATGTTCAAAATTACTAATGCTTTCTACAAATACACTGCACCAGTTTCCACTCACCCTGAGAACAAACCTTCTGGAGAAAAAATCTGTAAAAAAAACCAGATCTGGAAAGAGCATGAACAAAGTTACCATCACGTATTTTCAGTTTCCTGCAGTGTCTCACCCAAACACAAGGATTTCTGTCTTTAGCTTCATGCTACAAAATGCAACAGTGGGAATCATGCTGATGTTTAAATTAATACCCCCACCTCTAAGCTGTTCTTTACTAATTATTCATCATAAATTGGAGAATAAACAACTGTGAATAAACCTCTAAACCAGCCATGTGAAATAGAAAGGTGCATATGTTTGGATTATGGAGCACAGACTCTGCTGAAAAATTAGTGATTACAAGGAAACAACCACATGTGTCTCTTTCTAATTTAAAAATCCCAACAAGCTCAGCAAGCAGAACATGTAACAAGAACTAAAGACAAATTTATTTCATCATAAAAACACCTGCCACTGTTGTGCCAACCTGCTTGCCATGAAGAGTACAAGTACACAGAGAAAGTTGTCAGTGGAGTGTAAAATAGCAGTTGTCAGACCTTGAAAATATATTATTCCAATTTTAAGCACTGCTTGAAGGAATATAAACCCAAGCAGCAGGTTTGCTTGTATTTACAACACAAAAATCACAAATCTACAAGATATATTTCTGTGTACAGTCCTCACAAAAATACCTTTAGCACAGTAGAAGTAGCTTTGGTACATTAGTCAAAGGGGTGATGATTTTAATGTAAGTCTTTCCTTTTTCATTTGAAAGAAAGGAAGCTCCTTAGTCTGGCAAAAGGTTAATTCCAGAGAACAGTCTTGGAAATAGATTATAGCATCATCATTATTATTATTATTATTATTGTTTTAAAAATATTATTATGAAATATTATTATATTTGAAATAGGTTATAAGCCTTTACCAACATCTGTTGATGAACAATCAGTTGTACAGAAAGCAAAGAAAGAATAATTTGTAATTTGTCAGACAAATTACACATCTTTTCCACACCTGATTACACAAAAGTAACATCTAACTAAAAACCCCTTCTCCTCTATTCAGGTCCTTCCTTTGCTATTATTAGAGCTATTATTATTTCTGTATTGTTTTATGTTTTGCATAAATGTTAATGTTTTAAGGGATACTGGAATTTCTGGGCAAAGCAGATGTTGGCCAGAGCAGTTTTTTCTTGCAAACCTTATTAAATGGCTTTCCGCAAAGGCTGGTTTGCAGTGCTTCTGCCACACAGTGTTCAGAGGAGGAACAGAGCCAGTTCTTGTTCCCTATTTACCTCCATGCTTATTGAAAATCATGCAGAGCAAAGAAATTTTATAGATTTGAGTAGTTTTTAAAGTATTAAAACATTTTAAACACAGAATTTTTCTCTTTCACACTGGTAGCAATGGCTGTAAAGAGGGTAATCTTTGGCACAGACCAGGTGATGCTGTCAATGCTGGTGGCCAGGAAGACTGAAAACATCTAGTAAAGCATTGTTCAGGCATACTGTCAGCAAAGGGAGGAGGAGAAGGAAGGCAAAAAAATCCACAACAAACCCTAAATTCTTCTTAAGCCTCCCCCCTCCTCACCTCCTATGAAATTGTGTTGATTTTAGAGAGGGTGTGTTTTATGTCACTTCTAAACCGACTCTAATTGAATTACTTACATTCCAGGGACATAAAAAATAGCCAAGAATTTTGATCAACCAAAACATGACTGGCCTAAATCAACTTTTCGCTCTGTATTTTGAATTTTTCCATCACATTCCATAACATTTCCTCACTAGATCATGTCTGGCTTAGCAGCCAATCACTCAGGCATACTCACTGAACTGGATGTCAGTGGAGGTTAAAATACACTGCTTTAACAACTTTTAACAACTTGTACTTCCAGGAAATTAGGGAAAACACGGGAGGGCTGATTCCCTATCCTGTCTTTAACATTTATTTCTCAAGCAAGAGCACCAAATTCTGCATGATTTGAAACCTGTGCTATATTTTAAAGTCCTTATATTACAGAGGGGACTCCACAACACAGGCAGATACGAGTATTCAGTGAAAAGGGCCAGAACCCAAAGTCAGTGGCTGCACAAGCTCATTCAGCAGAACATCTTGGATTTTTATGCCTAGCTGATTAAACTATATCATCCATTCCTGTCCACAGCAGCAGCAGAAACAGCCTTACACTCCAGACACAAATTAATTATCTGGTGTGTGGGAAGATCTTCATGTTTCCAAGAATCAGTCTCCTGAAAACACTGGGCAAGTTTGGGAGCACATCCCCAGCTTGTACCAGCTGTTGTAACTGCAGCAGCTTTGTGGTAATTGCACTTTTACACTAACTGAGGACCTTCCTCACAACTTAATGTCCATCAACATGGATCAATACAACTGGTGTTACCACTGTGAGTAATTAATCATTCTGAGTAGCTGCATAGTCCTGAGTCTGTGTTACGGACAAATAGGGAAAATGGGAAGGTTGGATGTGCATATGGGAAAAAAGCCTTCAAAAGTTGTTAAATGCTGTGTTGGGTTTGCAGGGACAGGTTTTGGTAGCAGTGGGGCCACAGAGGTGGCTTCTATGAGAAGCTGTAAAAGCTTCCCCCATGCTTGGCAGAGCCGACCCCAGCTGGCTCCAAGATGGACCCAGCGCTGGCCGAGGCCGAGCCAATCAAGAATGGTAGTTATCTATGTGTGGTTATCTCTGATAATATATTCAAGAGGGAGGAAAATGTGTTGTGCAGAAGTGTCTGCAGCCAGAGAAGAGCAGGGTGACAATCTGTGAGGGGAACAGCCCTGCAGACACCCAGCTCAGGGCAGAAGCAGGGCAGGAGGTACTCCAGGCCTGGGAGCTGAGATTGCCCTGCAGCCCCTGGTGAGGCAGCTGTGTCCCTGCAGCACGTGGAGGGCACAGGGATGCACAGATCCACCTGCAGCCCTTGGAGGGGCCCACACCACAGCAGGGGGATGCCCAAAGGAGGCTGTGAACCTGTGGGCAGCCCATGCTGGAGCAGGGTCCTGGCAGGGACCTGCAGACCTATGGAGAGAGGAACCCATGCTGGAGCACGGTCCTGGTAGGACTTGTGGCACTGCGGGCAACCCACAATGGAACAGGACTGCACCCTATGGAAGAGTGGCCCACATTACAGCAGACATTCATGGGCAGCTGTTGCTCATGAAATGGACTCACATGAGAGAAGTTCATGGAGAACTGTCTCCTGTGGGAATAACTCCACACTGGAGCAGGGGAATGACTCCTGTCCTGAGCAGCAGCAGGAACCACCTAAGAAGAACTGACCATAACCCCCATTCCCCATCTTCCTGTGTTGCTGAGGGGAGGAGATAGATCTGGGAAGGAGGGAGGGGTGGGGGAGAGGTGTTTTTAAGATTTATTTTATATCTCATTATCCTGTTCTGTTTTCCTTAACAACAAATGCAATTCATGTCCCCAAAATGAGCATGTTTTGCCCATGATGTCTTGGTTGAATGATCTGTCCCAGTCCTTATCTCAACCCATGAACATCTGTTATATTTTCTCTCCCCTGTCCAATTGCAGAAGGCAGTGATAGAGCAGCTCTGGTGGGTGCCTGGCATCCAGCCAGTGCCACCCACTGCAAACACAAGATATCTCTATTGGCTCAGGCAGGCTCTGTCCCTAAAACTGTTGAAGCACAAAAGCACCCCTGGAAAAGTGTCACCAAATGTTTGATCTATTCTCATACTCATATCTTTGAGGTATTGGTGGGAAATTACTTGGGACTGTATGAAAGACTTTTGAATACATGCATTTAAAGGTATCCTTAAGTCCTATCATGCTTCTGTCCAACATAAGAGAGCTTTTAGGCTTTTTATGACCGAGAAAAATTACTCCTTTCCTTAAGAATTTCACTTTATCATTTGCTAAAATATTTCTTTGACATAGGCTGTCCAAAACCAACATTTTTTCTTACCGTAGATGTAGGAAACTCCAACGAGCTCAAAGATGGCAATAATGACAAGAGAGTAAGAGGCTGCATAGGTGTCCACAAGCTGTAACATATACATTCCACCCTAAGGGGAGAAGATAAAAGATTACTGGTGGCATTGAGGCAGGCAGATTGGAGAGGAACAGAACCCAAGGAAGCATCCAAACACTGACTGGCTCAAGCACAGGCTCATGCTTCTTCCTTCTGGCTGAATGAATACCAAATCCAACAAGAAATAAAGAAGAGGGTACACCTGATTCTGCTAACTAGGACATCTTGGGAAAACTTTGAATTCAGTCCTTTAAGATTAAGGACTGAACTGTGATGAGACCTTCCACCTGCAGCGTCTCCACTGTCAAAAAACCATATGTCAAAAAAAAAAAGGCAAACCACATGCCAAAAGCAAAATCTGAAAGCAGAACTACCATAATAATGAGTCCAGTTCATCTGTTTGGAAAGGATTTAATATCCTGTCTCCATGCTGGAGTTAAGCAGCATAATTCAAATGAATAAAGGACTGAATCCTTCCTGGGCTTTACAACAGCAAAGTTGGGCTAGTAGGTGATGAGGTAAGGGGGAAGAAAAGAAAGAGAAAAGGGGGGAAAAGATGAATAACATATTAAGATTTTGTGCCTCTCATCTTGAAATTGTATATAATGCTGAAGGTATTAGTGAAGAAGACACTGAATTTTATCTATAGTGGATGAGAATTCCAGTATTAACTCCAGATTTTGCCAGGACCATCAGCATATGTCTAATCTCAGAGGAAAGGCGCTCAAAACAGGTGTGCATATTTATATAACATTCAAAATTGGGGGGGGTTCCTTTCTTCATAGAATGGGTTGGATTGAAAGAAACCTTAAAGATTTTTTCATTCAAACCCCCCTGCCACAGGCAGGGACTCCTCCCACTAGCCCAGATTGCTCCAAGCCCTGTCCAGCCTGGCCTTGGACACTTCCAGGGATCCAGAGGTAGCCACAGCTTCTCTGGGCACCCTGTGCCAGGGCCTCACCTCCCTCACAGGGAACAATTTCTTCCTAATATCTAATCTAACCCTGCCCTCTGTCAGTGTGGGTTGAATACTTACTTTATGTTACTATTTTGGAGATGTGTGGCCAGAGAAAATTTTAAAGGCCTGATTCTCAGAAAGATTTGAACAGCAAAGTCTTCTAAGAGTATCTCAGAGCATCCATATTTTTTTATATATATATATATATGGTTTTTTAATAAGGTTTTCAGACACACTGTGTGTCAACATGGCAGAATTCAGCTAAACCTTTTGCAGCTTGTGCAGGAGGAGAGCAGCCACCAGAGAGGGGCTGGGGGCAGGCAGTGGGGCTCAAAGCCAGTGTCATCACCTGAGTGATCATAGGAAATCCCATGATGAAGAAGGACACGCAGCACCCGAGAGTGAACAGTGCCTTGTGCGTACGTAAGTACTTGGGGAATTCATCTGACACAGAGGTCACAATGGTCTCGATGGTGGCAAACTGAAAAACAAACAAAAGGGCTCATTTCAGTGCACACAAAGTGGCCAAACTGGATATAAAACAATATAAGAGAGTATTTTGAGTCCTAGGCATTAAATGCTCAGGTGGCAGCACCAAAGCTCTGCCAAAATTACTTCAGCATTGATGGCCTTGCTTCGTTCCACTTTTTTCATGCCCACATGGGAAATAGCAGTCATTTGCATGGTCCCCCAAACAAATAAACAGGAAGATGAAAAGCAAAAGAATGGGACACGAAAGCAGTTTACCATCGTGTCTAATCCAAGGGTTAGAAGCATCAAAAAGAATATTATAGCCCAGAAGGGAGAGAGGGGCAGCCTGGTTAAGGCTTCTGGGTAAACCACAAAAGCAATCCCAGGACCTAGAAATAAGAAAAATAAAGGTTATGACATTCAATCTTTCTTATTTACAGAAAGGCTTAAGCATTACAGAGTTTAGCCTTACCTGATGAGTTTCTATTTATACTGTAATTTTCAAATCACATATTTAACTCCAACTTTCCAAGCAGAATGTGTATTCGACCAGTATACCAACACACTGATCCAAAAATTTTAAAAATTAGCAAAAATTGCACACTGCAGCCATGTTTCTGTCCTGCTCTGTGATCAAATTCCTGCCACTTCCCTGCCAATTAGCAGCCCACACTGCAGTGCTACAACTCTCCTTCAACTCATTGCCACACTGTTAAATGTGGAGAGAATATAAAACATGCCCAGCCCTGGTACCAGACAGAAGGTCACTACTGTGATCCTAAAAAATATCCACAAGAAAACCTGAAATAATGCAGAGCACAAGAAATGAGGAGATGGAATGTCTTAAAGCCTAAATCAGGAATTTTCCAATCATTCCAATCATTTTGTTTTGGTTTGTGTTTTTTGTGGGGGGTTTTTTTGGGTTTTTTTGGTTTTTTTGGTTTGGGGTGTTTTTTTTTCTTTTTGTATTGGGCTTTAATTTCTATTGACCATTAAGAAAACGTCTTTTTGTAAGCACTTAGATCTGCCTGGGAGCAAAGGCTGCAGGGCTGTGGTGGCAGCATTACAGCAGGTGGCACTTCTTCCCCATTTATCCCTTGAAGGGGGTGCCCACTTCAGGCACTCAGATTTGCTTCCTGTCAGGTGAGGCACAAATGAGAGCTGAGTTGTCCTCATGCCAGGAGAATGGGCTCCCCACTCGCTCTGCCCAGGACATTTCTACTTTAGATCATTGCACCCCCGTTCCTGCAGCTGCACATGCTGCTCGTGTTCGAGACAGAACTGCTGCTTGCTCATGGACTGAGAAAAATACAAGTTTCAGCAGCATAAATATCATCTCCTTGGGCAACTCGTGAAGCGTTTGGGGTTCCTTCTAAACAAGAGGCAAATACAAAAGTTAAAACACAGTAAAAAAACCCAAAACACGCTCTGTACATGACTCAGTAAACGCTGCTGACTTTAGAATATGCTGCAAAAAAATTACTTTTTGCATGTAGAACTACTATTGTATTTACAAACACTACTTTAATCACTTAATTAAAGATTTCTTCTTGACTGTTAGAGATAAGGACTCTGTTTTAACTCACTGCCTGCATATAGAAGTTTAATTAAGTCTCAGAATAATAAGATCGCATTAATCACACTTTTAGGAAAAGTTAAACTATAGAATATGAAACTGCACCATGTCAGCCCCTCATAACTCTCCTAGATACACATGCCTGGTAGCATCCAACCACAGGAAATGGTCACAGGGAGTCTTGCTCCCATTCCTTCCATCTTCCAGGATTTGGTGGGTATGAACTCTTTATAAAAAGTGCATTAAAGCCAGGAAAACTCCAAGCACTTTATATGTCTTAAAAAGTAAAATTATCTTGGACTTTCGTTTTAAAGTATAACATTTTTCAACTACACTACGTTCTTAATCAGAGAGTAGAACAAAAAGAGGTTGTGCTATCTTTCTCTCCATGTTTTATTTGTTCATCAGATAAATGATGAAAAATTCTAAATGGAAAAACATACTATGTTTTTCAGAGTAATATTTTAGATTTAAAAAAACCCCAGGAAAATAATTTAAAACCCCTTCTTATTTCCATTAACATTTTCATTCAAGGTTTTGTAAACTTCAAGGGAGATAGTGTTTCATCATCATTTTGGCTTTTTTCTCCTTCACTGCAGAAAGAAATACAACTCTAGAGCAAAACAAAACAAAACCAAAAAACCAACCAAACAAAAAAAAGGCAATCATGAGGGCTGGTTCTTTTCACCAATTCTTGAGTTTGCTTTTTAACAATGGTTATACAGTGCACTCAGTGCACAATTACCCTTAATCTTCACTCTCTTCCTATTACAAATTCATGTTCTAGCCTTCACTGAATTTTGTTTCCCCCTGTCATGGAGAGCAGCAAAGCCTCACCGTCATGAAGTAATTTTGTATGGTCTGAACAGGCTCTTACAGATGCACTCCCAGCTGTTCCCACATCCCCTGGAACAGCTGGGAACAGAGAGCTCCAGCCTGGGACTAGTTGCTCACTCCAACACCACCAGGAAGCACTCAGCAGAAAAGGGTTTTTGATCTCCTGATGAATATTTCACCATCTCCAGAGGTGCACCAGCTGAGCCAAGTGTTCCCTCTGCTGTCCCTGGCAGTCATGCCTCTCATCCCACCTCTCTGCATCTCTTTGGAGCCTCCACTGCAGCTCCACTCAAGCACAGCTTCTTTAGCTCTAACTCCTCACAGATAATTTTGTGGACTGCAATGTGATTTAGATTTTGGGGCTGTTTTTGTTGTTTCCTTCAGAATGGAGGTAAAGTCTAAAATAAAAATACTAATGTAAACATTGCTCCTAAAAGCTCCTACGGCTCCCTGACAGGAGGGGACAGCCAGGTGGGAGTTGGGCTCTGCTCCCAGGGAACAAGGGACAGGACAAGAGGACATAGTTCAAGCTGTGCCAGGGGAGGTTCAGGCTGGAAATCAGGAGGAATTTTTTCGCTGAAGGGCTGGTTAAGCATTGGAATGGGCTGCCTAGGGAGGTGGTGGAGTTACAAATGATCTAAGACAACTAAAACAGCCCCTACAATTATCCTGATTGTCATTAGGAGCTAATCAGTCATCCTAGAACAACCCATCCCTGGAGATGTTCTAGCAAAGACTGGCACTTGGAGCTATGGCTTAGTTGGCATACTGGCACTCAGCTCTACCAATTAAGACCTTTCAGATCCCCTCTGATGACCTTCTCTCTTCACTAAGCAAGATGTTCTAATCAGTTCTTCAGGAGCATTTTACCCCTCCGTGGAGGCATCTCCTTGCTCCCCACAGTTCAGAAGCACAATCCACCCCCTGCACCACATTTCCCCCACCCTCCTCTCACCCAAAATTCCTAACCCCAGAGATAACTTTTACCTTGAAGAGGATTTGACAAACAGCAGCAGAGACCAATGAGAAGGCAAATTATCCCTTAGACTACATGAAGGGACCATCCCACCCTACCCTCCATCAGTCATTTACACAAAGGGTTAAAATGAGTCTCAGCTTCTTTCTTCTCTTACCAAACAAGAGATTAAGTGTTGGAATCCTGGCCACTGAGAATTTCAGACTTCATGTGCTGACAGGCACTGACCCTCAAGCAAGCACTGCATTTGACCTGAGGCCGTGGAGAAGGCTTCCAAAATTGAATGACAGCACTGGGATTATGGGTGTGTAGTTTGAATTGAAGTGTGTAATATCACAGGGTGGAAAACTTAGAATTTAGTAAAATATAGATTATAGTAATATATATATGAAGCAAGGTGGAGATTTTAGGAGGAAGGCCAGTCTTTCTTTTTGACCTTCTTCTTCATGGGTCTGGGTGGTATTTTGTAATTGGATAGAAAAGTCCGCATTGCGGGCCACGGGTGTTTGGTTATTGGGTTAAAAGTAAAAATAATTTAGGTGTCATTTCTTAATTGGACAGTTTATCCTTAAAAAGGCCTTGTAGAGAGAGAGATAGGAGCCATTTTTAGTTTTTTAGCTGGAAGTGCAGCAGAACTCACATCTTGTGAGACTGTAATGTAGATAAGAATTAATAAACATCTGAGTCTGAACAAGAAACACTGTCTCAAGCATTTAATCCCAACTCTGGCAGAAAAGAAGATAAAACAATTAAGAGGCTTGAACTAAAACCTTGACTTCCCAGGGTACCTCCTCCTGTACAGAAATGCCTACGTGTGCTTTGCTAATCCACACTAGTTTGAAGCCATCTTTCTCACCTCCAATATCAATGTAGCCATTAATAACAGAGCTGGAAGTGCCACAGGGTGCCTGCCTAAGTAATGAAATGCCAGTGAGCCTGAAGACCTACCTTGGTCTGCCACAGCTTCAATATTCACTTTGAGCTCATTTGCCATGAAGCCAATAACTGAGAAGATGACAAAGCCTGCAAATATACTCGTCGCACTGTTGGTACACGTGACAATCAAGGTGTCCCTGCAAAGAAAACACAAGCAGCCTGTTGGGATACACACAAAGAAGGTTTTGTGTACATATTTCAGGAGCTTCTCATGAGCACACACATCTTGTGGGGATGCTGGTGAAGGCACACTTTTACACTCATCAGGTGTATTTGATGCTGATCAGAGAGCATAGAAGTCTCCACAGCACCACCAGGAAATCAGGTCTGTGAGCTTCCATCACCACATGCTTTCTGTATTTAACTAAAAAAAAAAAAAAAACACCAAAAAAAACAACAAACAAACAAACAAAAAACCCTAAAGATTTTTTGTTACTGATTGTACCTCTTAATAATTACATGTGCTGTGTGGGAACCACAGGCCACGCAGGAGGGCAAGCACATCTGCTCTTGGCTTCTCTGAAGAGGAGGGGCAGTCATGGTAACATGATTTGTAACACATTTTTTAACTCTCTGCCTCATGAGGACATCTGCTCTCCATCTTAGCTATGGACTAACCACAGATGTCCAGGTAGGATGGTTTTTGTCTTACCTTTCTTGTCCTCATACACAAAATTCCAGGGTTGAGCTTTCTGTATATTGCAGAACTCGCTCAACCACCTTCCCATCTGTAGAGGGAGGATTCCTTAGTACATTTTTGTGGTTGTTATTGTCAAGAGAATCTCAAGAAATCAAGGTCTTGCTATGCTGGACATGTCAAGACCTGACAGTAAACCAGCCCTCAGGAGCTCCATCGATAGTTATTACATTCATAAATTCCTATTTGCCAAAAAATAGAAATTTTTTTGAACAATATGCATGTTCAGAGAACTTCCCCATAAACTACTACATTTTTAGAAAAACAGATGGCTCACTTGAAATGTTTAGGGGTTTTATGCTGGCTAGAATGTTGGCGCTTTTTTTTTTTTTGTCAGGACCAGAATGGAATACAAGTTGAAAAGCTGTCAAAGAACCTCACTGGCAAACTCCTAGAATTTCCAACAGAGCACGTCTTAACAGGAATTATTTTGTTAATTCTTTGGGTCTACAGAAACAAAATGACAAGGTGCTGTTTAGAATCATCATGTGTTAACCTTCTTCCATAACCTAAATAGGTTTGAAACATTTCAAATATTCATTATGAAGTCAATATATTTGAAATTACTACAATTATAGATTTTTTACTATGTTTTAAATTAATGTATAATTGAAAAGTACAACTGCTGTAATAAAATGTAATGAATATAGAAATTGAAAGAGAAAATAGTCATGCTTCATTTCAGTATTCAAGGTTGTGTTGTAAAATTAAAAATATTAGGAGTAACTAAGCTTTTCTAATTGTTTCTACTTCAGTCTCCCATATCCCTCCCTAACACAGGTAAAGCATGTATTTGCTATTAGAACTGTAATATTTTTATACTGCATTACCATGTATTCCCTTCAAAATTTCCATTAACATCTCCCAAACTCCACAAAACATTGTTAAATTAATGCAGAAAGGTAGCATGATGTATCTTCCTTTCTTTTTTTCCCCTCCCTGATGTTCTGATTGTAATTATTCATTTAAAAAAAAAAAAAAAAAAAAAAGGCTCAGGAATAGCATTTTCAAAAATAGGACCTAAAGAATTGCTGGGTGGGAGTTGGTGTGCATGCAGCACTGTTAGCTTTCATCCATATTCTGGGAAAATTTCATTAAATTATTCTTGAGGACTAGTAAAAATGTTTTTGAAATTCCGTTTTTATCCTTCTCCACATTTCTTTTTTAAGTTAAGTATTTTTTATTCTGTGCTTAGAAGCCGTAGGATACGGCAGTGGAAATCCCAAAAACTGTTTGGTCTGAAGTCTTGACTGAAGAAAGTTTTTGAGCATCCTCTTGGGTGAATCCTTGTTCATGGTGCTGGCTGTCCTGAATCGGCACCTCTGGCACTGCAGGAACTGGCAAAGGTTTGCTTCAGACTGACTCTGAAAACTGTAAAATAGCAGGGAAGCACTCCACTAATGCCACTTGCTTTTGTGTTTTCTGTCTGCAGACATTTTAGCTGGCTGACTTTTGCATGAAAAACTATACACTGACTTTCTTCTTTGTAAAAATAGCTTTCAGTGATTTCAAATAAGAGTGATTTTAAATTTTGTGGCATTAAATAACTTTGCACATGTAAAACCACATTAAAAGTAATTGGAAAAAGAAAGAACATTTAGGAGATGTAAGAATCACATAAATGGGAGTTGCAGCCTTCAGCCCATTCTGCTCATGGGCTGTTTCTCAGCAGAGCTGCCAAGTGATTCTGTGTCACTGCTCACATCCCTGGACACATCCCAGATTGCCCTTCAACCTCAACCTCCTGATTCTGAAAATGGGGAGCCAGTAGTAACTGTAATAAGCCTAAATGCTCATCTTGAGACTAGCAGATTAGGACCTGGCAAGAGGAGAAAATACACAAAAGCAAAAATGGTTAACAGAAGAGAGGAAAAGAGAAAAAAAATATAAGAGGGGAAAAAAAGGACAAAAGGGGGGGAAAAAAGGCAAGAAATGGGGGCCTTACGAACCAGATTTCTGCAAGATGAAGGAAAACTGGTTTTGGACAAACCTGTTTAATAAAACAGATGTATTTCACTCTTACACACCTGTAGCAGTTATTATGGAATTTGTTGTATGAAGAGAGGGTAATTAGACCTCCCCATGCTGCAGATAAGGAGAAGAAAATCTGAGTGGCAGCATCCTTCCAAACCTAAGGAGGAAAGAAAATAGCATCAGCTTCAGGAAAGAGTGTCAGACCAATGGATGTCAATAGAATATTTAAAAGCAAAATCCTGCCATGAAAGACACCAGGCCCATTTGAAAAGGAGCACTGTTCTTGTTGAGCCCATATAAACCTTGCTGTATATGGAAGACACAAATACAAAAACTATATTGTTTAATACATATCCATTGAAATACATTCAGAAACAAAAAAAATACAAACCAAGAGGGGAAACCTGCACCAGATATTGATGTTTTATCTGCCAGTGACCCTAAATAATACTTTACCCATGTAAGATGAAGAACAAATTTCCACAGATGACAACACCTCCTCTGCCCATGGGAAATGCTTGCAGCAGACCCCAAGGGATCTGTGTGATTTATTCACCCCAGGAGCTCTAAGTGCAAGAGCAAACCCACCATGGCATCGATCAGCTTCTCCCACTTGGGTGTGATGAAATACCAGATCCCATCCCCAGCTCCTGGGAGAGTCACTCCTCTTATGAGAAGGATGATGAGAACCACATAGGGGAACGTAGCTGTGAAGTACACAACCTGGACAGGGCAGAGAAAAGGTTACTGAAAGGGTTGATGTGGATAAGAATAGAGGAGGGGAAAAGTAAGTGCCACTGTTGCCTGAAAAGGGCAATTACTCATCCCTCAGGGTCAGGGGATAAACTAAGAAAACAACAGGGTTATTTCCCTGGAACTCTAAAATTTTAAATTCTTCTTCTTGCTGCTGGAAACAGGAATAACATCAAGAAGAATTGGAATTCTAAACAGAGAAGGGAAGAGGGTTCCTCTCTCCATCAGGAGAGGAACAGTAGGATTTTAAAGCTAAAGGAAAATAACACTTTTCATCATTGCCCAGAGTGAACTATCAGAGTTCAGTGGAAATGAAATGAGAAGTGCCATTCAGTAACACTTACATTTCTGTAATTTTCGTCTATATTTTTCTGTATTTGACTAAAAAAAAAAAAAAAGGCCTGAAGAATTTTTATTACTGTTTGTACCTCTTAATAATTATGTATCACCATGATGATAGTTATGGTCCAAATTCAAAAAAAGGAAATTATCTAGGCAGACCTAAATCCTCATGATGTCTAAATACACAACAGCGGTTGTGTGTTTAATGTTTTAATAATTATCTAGGACACAGTTCTCTCTGTGGTCAAATAAAATGGTGGGATTATGGCCAGTTAAGCTTTACATTCAACACAAAATCTTTTCAAATATATTTCACATTAATGTCTGGGTCCTAAACAAAACAGACTCATATCATAGCACATTCTGGAATTATATCATAGAATGGTTTGGGTTGGAAGGGACTTGGAAGATCATCTCGTTCCAACCCCTGCAATGGGCAGGGACACTTTCCCCTAGACCAGGATGATCCAAACCCAGCCCAACCTGGCCTCGAACATTGCCAGGGATGGGGCAGCCACAGGTTCTCTGGGCAACCTGTGCCAGGGCCCTACCACATTCACAGAGGAAATTTTCTTCCTAATATCTAATCTAAACCCTCCCTTTGTCAGTTTGAAGCCATTTTCCCTTGTCCTCTCACTCCATGTCCTTGTCCCTAGTCCCTCTCCAGCTGTATTTTGGCCCCTTTAGCCACTGGAAAGTGCTGGAACATCTCCTTGGACCTTTCTCTTCCCCAGGCTGAACAGCCCCAGCTCTCTCAGCCTGTCTCCACAGCAGACGGGCTCCCAGCCCTCTGAGCACCTCTGTGGCCTGCTCTGGACTTGCTCCAAGAGATCCTTCTGGTGTTGGGGGCTCCAGAGCTGGACACAGGACCCCAGGGGGCTTCTCACTGAGCAGAGGGGGAGAATCACCTCCCTCAGCCACTGGTCTGATCTGAAAGTGACTTTTGAAACTGCTTTCCAAACTTTTCTTGTTGTTTTAAGAGGTGTTCCACCAAGTTGCCCTGATGGATTTCTGCACAGTCAAGATACTGAACTAATCTCTACATAAATACAGGATTTCTACCTCTAATACCAAGGAGTCGACATTTTTCTCTCTGACATCAGTGTCAGTATTTTTCTTGGCCACTAAGAAAGCGTCACTTAGATAAATACCCATTGCCACATCCAAACCCAAATTATTATCCAGTCTCTTGCCTTTCGTGAAATATTTTTTTCCCATCCCACTAAGGTAAGGGGAAAAAAAGAAAATCTCAGCTTTCCCCTTGGACTCTGAGTCCTTGGATTTTCTGTTAATTACCAAGTGACCTCCCAAGAGATGAAGTCAGCTTCTAGAAGCAAAGGGATGGCTTGGAATTGGAACTCTGTGAACAGCTCTAGAAAATTCATGTCTCCATTTTTACCATCTTCATCCTGGGAAACACCTAGTTATCTTGCTCACACACACACACTGAGCTTTTTTTAAGGTTCAATTCTGATTTTAAAATAATTAACATCTTAATTTACATCAAAATTTCCCAGATTCCAGTGCCATTTGTAAAGCACCATCCCACTGGCTGAGTGCAGCTTAAGAGTTCATTTTAAATTTATTGAAGATTAGGGGAAAAAAATGTCGAACAAAAATCATTTCTGTTTTGGTTAGAAAGGAAAACAGGGAAAAAAGTGTTTAATTAATACTTAGTCATTTACTGAAAGTATTTTCAGAAATTCATCCCTTAAATGAGAGTGTGAGTCCCTAATAACCAGCACCCTGATTCCTTGTGAGTGTACAATCACAAATATTGTTCTTACTTTTCCTGATGACTTGATTCCTTTAGCAAGGGAGGCATAAACAATCACCCAAGCTAGGAAAAGAGATAGTGCCAAGGGCCATCTAATCTCACCAGGATATTCAATTCCTGCTGAAATCTTCAACACAAAGTACCTAAGGAAAAAAAAAAAAAATTTGAAAAAATAATGACAGCAACAACAGGCAGCAATTAGGTGCAAATTCCCTTTTTGGTTTTGCTTCAGTGTCCTCAGCAGTTTCTCTAGACCGTTCCAGTGATTCTCACCATGTATTATTTTATTTATCTGCATTGCAGTAGTAGATAAAACTGCCAGGCATGGGCTAACACCCAGCTGTGCTAAGCACCACAGGAACAGAAAACGAGCAATCCAGTGTTTGAATTCAACTCTCATCATTCCTAAGCCCAAAAAAAAAAGAGCCTAATTTGCTGCCCTTGACTACTGTATTTCTGGTTTTCTATGCCATGATTTGTTGCCTGTTCCAGTAGATTTTACAGAAAGATCAACATTATTTTTCTAAACAAAGATCTTACTTGAAGTATTCTTCACTGCCACTGACAAATGTTTTGTTTCCTTCCCTGGTGAAGTTAACCATGGTCAGGTTTGGGTAGGCACTCATACAGAAAGTGGAGTTCTTGATTTGGATTTTTGGATGGTCACCAATAATGCAGGAATCTAGGAAGAAATTAAGTGGGGGAACAGAAAAATCAAGTGTAGAGATTTTTGTTGCTGTAAAATGACAAGAATGCATCAGACCACACCTAATTACTTGAACTTTCGTTCAGGTGCTGACACCTTTTCCAAAAGGTCATTAATTAGGTTCAATTTTTCCATTTCCACATCACTGTGTGTTTGGGGCCGTTTGCAGAAACGATTTTTGGGGTATTTTCGTTAAAGAGAAGCTTCTCTAAGGACAAATAATTCTTTAGCAGACACTCCAGGCTGCCAGCTGTGGTATTGGGTTGCCTACACAGAATTTTCCTCGGTGGAAAGAAAGAAAAGAAAGAAAAGAAAGAAAAGAAAGAAAAGAAAGAAAAGAAAGAAAAGAAAGAAAAGAAAGAAAAGAAAGAAAAGAAAGAAAAGAAAGAAAAGAAAGAAAAGAAAGAAAAGAAAGAAAAGAAAGAAAAGAAAGAAAAGAAAGAAAAGAAAGAAAAGAAAGAAAAGAAAGAAAAGAAAGAAAAGAAAGAAAAGAAAGAAAAGAAAGAAAAGAAAGAAAAGAAAGAAAAGAAAGAAAAGAAAGAAAAGAAAGAAAAGAAAGAAAAGAAAGAAAAGAAAGAAAAGAAAGAAAAGAAAGAAAAGAAAGAAAAGAAAGAAAAGAAAGAAAAGAAAGAAAAGAAAGAAAAGAAAGAAAAGAAAGAAAAGAAAGAAAAGAAAGAAAAGAAAGAAAAGAAAGAAAAGAAAGAAAAGAAAGAAAAGAAAGAAAAGAAAGAAAAGAAAGAAAAGAANATTATTTATTTATTTATTTATTTATTTATTACCACGTAATGCCGGCGGCGGGAGCTACGGGGCCCGGCGGCTGCAAAGCATCCTGTGGCCCAGGGACAGGGATGGGGACAGGGACGGGNCAAGAGACGGAGCGCAGGACATGCTCTCCCCAAAATCCGGGCCGGCGCCTGCTCCGCTCACCTTGCAAGGCGGGGATGGCTTTCCACACCGACACGGGGCCCTGACTAGCAAACTGCCCCAGGGNCCCCGGAGGTGCGGAGGCCCCCAAGGGCCGCGCAAGCTGCGCGCAGAGCCCGCGGAGCGCCCGTGGCATGCGGCGGAGCGGGGCGCCTGAAGGAAGCCATGCAAGAGACGGAGCGCAGGACATGCTCTCCCCAAAATCCGGGCCGGCGCCTGCTCCGCTCACCTTGCAAGGCGGGGATGGCTTTCCACACCGACACGGG
>VYXD01016277.1:928605-979325 GCA_013397195.1 Hylia prasina
GACAGAGCAGCTTTGTCCCAGCGCAGGCGGGCCCCGCTCCCTCCGGCACAGCCCGGCGCTGCGGCGGCAGCTCAAACTCACTGGTTATTGACAGCCCCACGAAACCCGAGGAGCTGCGGGCCAGCAAAGCAGAACGGCCAAAATCGGTTTTCGCCGGAAAGATCAGTCGGTCTGGCAGCTGAGAAATGCTTCTGGCTCCCAGCAGAGCTCCAGGCAGCACAGCTGGGTTAACTTGGGATGTTGCTTTGCACATCTTCCAGCACCGGGGTATATATATAAAAAATAATATTTATATAAAATAATATATNGGGCTGGATGAGCTTGGAGATCCCTTCCAAGCCAAGATACTCCGTGACTCCGTGCACCGCCCGCGGGTCTCTGTGGGAATCGAGGGGCTTTAGCAGTGATGGGGAGAAGCCGGTGGTGTTTTGCAGCGTGTCCTTCTCGAGGCAACATCCAGCCGCAGAGCGATCTGCTCGTTGGCTCAGCCCTGCCGACCTCCAGTTCACATTAATGCCTCCCTCTAAAGGCGCGGACCGAATTAAAAGCGACAAGGCAGTAGTCCAAGAGATATTTTGGTTGGGAAGACCCCTAAACATCTTCCGGAGTAATTGGGTAGACTTATTTTGTTTTTCCAAAAATTGGAAAAACTCACTCTTCACGTTCTTTTCCAAGGTATATTTTTGCTCTCTGCATCAGCATTGAAACGTGAAATCGAAGTTCCACCCCTGGAAAAAGGGAATCGATCTCTTTTACCTTCAGAAAAATCAAAAAAGCTCCTCTCTTTCTCCTGTACCCCAGGGAAAGCTCTGGAAGGGCACGGCCGGAGGCTCTCGCTGAGCACCGGAGCCAATGATCCGTTCTTAGTCAAGACGGAGACCCAGGGAGAAACACGGATCGGTTTTTACACATTTTCCTTTGTCCTGCCCTTCCGTGGCCGGCCCTCAGGGCCGCACAGCCCAGCTCCCCACGGCCCCTGCCTGCTCGCACGGGATTTGGGACGGAAACACCCGCTGTGGTCCAAACTCTGAGTCTGGATTTACGGTCCTTTTCAAAATCAAACCAGCTCCCTGCAGTGTGGGGGTTCAGCGCCCCAGTTAGCAGCCGTCGGGTTCATTCAGACGATTTCTCTGAGCTCCTTGTCACCGTCCCCCCGAACGCCTGTCCCGCAGGGGAACCATCCCCCTCCCCCCCAGCCACATGGAGTCCCAGGGATGGAGGAAAAGCAGCTTCTGCAGCTCACACCGAACGCCGCCCACCCTTACTTCCCTCGGGGTTCTGGGGGAGTCACCCACCCTCGACGTGACTCTGCCTGCAGGGATCCCTGTTTTCTTCCCAAAGGGAATGGCTGAGAGGGAGGGCGGCTGCTCCAGGGCGGGGGTCGCGGTCTTTCCAAGAGAAGGGAGGAGAGCGCTTCTGCTCTCCTCGGAGCCCCTCGGGTCCCTGCGGCCGGTGCCTCCCCCGCGGGGGAAGGGCTGCCCCAAGCCGGCCCCTACGCGGCCCGCGGAGCGGAAGAGCGAGTCTTAATTACTTTGTCAAAGATGAAAAATAGGGATTGATTTCTTTTTCTCCTTTCGCTGGCCATCTTTCCCTCTTCCCCTGCCCCTTTCTTTGCAGATAAGCAAATACACGAAGGAAAGCGGCGGAGCTGAAGCCCCCTGGAGAGGGTCTGGGGCTGCATCCGACCCCCAGCCCCGCGGGCTCCACAGGTGCTCGCTGCCTCCCTCACCCCGCGTTCCCTCCGCGCAGGCACTTTGCTGGCTTTATGCCGCATTCATGCCGTGCCTCAGTGGAAAAAAGCCAAGTCACGACAGAAGCGAGCGCTGACACCTCTCCACAAACACCCCAAACACGCCCAGGGGCGCCCATGCAGTTTTAATCCCTGCGCTAAAACCCCCTGCCCTGGCTTCTTTATGACGGAGTTAAGCACTGCAGCTACTGATGTTGAATCTTTCTCCTCCCTTCCCGCTGGAAAGTTTTTCCTAAAAGATATGGAGGCAGCCACAGCTGGAAGCTGCACCCTCGTCGCCGCTGGTTTCTTCCACGGCCCCAAGCCGTAGCCTTCTCCACCACCCTCCGAAGTCACAGCCTGTCCCGGGACGCAATTCTCACAGCACATTAATCCATGCACCTCGTGGAAGGGGAACTTTCCTTCTCCCCTCCTCTCCTCGGGCTCTTTTTTTTTTGTTGTTGTTTTTGTGACAGAGAAAACCCTTCCGGCTGGGATTCTCCATAGTGGCCATTTACACCCTTTCCTCCCTTAAACTCCAAAGGCAAATACACATACACCAGCAAAGTAGATAAGCCAGACCTTGTCAAGGAACGCTTCAATTTCTTGTATTTCCCTTTTAATTCTATCCATATGCAAAAAGTGTACAGCCCTAATTCCACTGAACACTTCCTATGCAAAGGGCACAGCCCCTTTCTCAAAGCAAAAATTCACCTTACCAGGCTGAAATATTTTGCCTCTCTCGGTTAATTATACTCAAATAATGAAGAGACCGTAAAAACCTTTCAAGTGATAATTACCTGTTGTTTTTATCCTGTGAAATGCCTCAGGCTCACCCTGTTATTTATTAGCACTCCTGTACACTTTCCAATTGCCTTAACTCACATAACTCACTGGATGGCCCTTAGATCTTCAGAAAATTATCAGTCTGGTATCCTTATTGTTAAAGGAGTCAGTTCCCTGAAGGGTTTAACAGGGAGACCACTGCAAATAAGAGAATTAAAAGAAAGGGGGTTCAGGTGGGGGGAAAGCAGGAGCACCTGGAGGAAATTTCTGCACCACTGGCCAGGCATTTATGCTCCCAGCAGCTATTACCCCCAGATATACATGTTTCTTCATTTGCCTGGACATTTGGCCTAATCACAGGGCATCTCATTGTAGGGCATAATAACCACAACTTTGAACTTTCAATTTTTATGAACGGGACATTAAAAAAAAAATAGAGCATATATTTAATAATAATAATAAATATAAGTAGATACTATTTGGAGCTTTAAACAGATTTCCATGATTTACCTGTAAGCAATCAAGTCGAGGACATTTTTTTCTTATCCATAGTGAACTCTAGATTTAGCTTAGCCCAGTCACTGAACTTAACATGTCCCCCTCTTCAGGTAAAATTGCACCTGTCCTTACATTGCAAACATAAAAATACCACATTGAGGTTTGAACTCCTGATCAGAAATTTGGAAAGAAAATATCACAAATATCACAAAATGAGAGAAAGTTGATTTTTCAAGCAGGTATCTTATGAGGACATCACAAGTACCCACCCCACAAACCAAATTCTAGCAGATAGCCAGTCTATTTTAACACCTTTCACTCTGACTTATTCAAAAGTCAAAAGGAAAAATCACAGCATGCACCTCTGTGAGGCTGTGTGAACTTTCTCCAGGGTCATCAACCTTGACTACATGGCCCCATTTAAAGAAGGGAAAAAGCAAACAAACAAACAAAAAACCAAACCAAAACAAAACAAAACACACCAAAACAAAAAAAACCCCATAATAATGTACCTATTTCAGTGTTTCACAAGGCAAGTCATGGCAGTCATTTGGATTCTGATTAGGAAAAAAACCCCAAAACAACAAACCTTAAAGATTTTCCGCGTCTCATGGGAAATCCTAACTTTGTTTAAGCATGGATTCTTCACATTAAATTGTTTTCCTCTTTCACTGTGAAAGGGGAAATCCACCAACACAGTGAAGTGGGTATGGTGATTGTCATCCAGAGAGAACAAAACTGTGATCCCTCCATCAGCATGGAAAAATCCCACCCTTCATCTTGTAGAGTGCCAGTTGAAGAAACCCATGTGTCCAGGGTTGACAACCCAGGATTGGTATGTAAGGCTAAATCAGTGACAGGACTGATTTGTAGGACATTCATTAGGCAGTGAACATTTCAGGTTGTAAGTTAAATCCAACATTATTTTGGCTGAAGAATAAATGTTAGGGACAAAGTTTCAGCTACAGCTTCTCTCACTGGGCTCTCACCTATTTGGAGGACATTAGTAATGACTCCCCTTTCTGAACTGAGGTGGTCTCAGGACACTTGGAACAGCTCTGGGGATATACTGGTGGAAACATTTCCAACTCTCCTCAGCAGGGGAGGGCTGCTGTTGACTTTGTGGTGGTAGAACTTGAGCAAGGTTTATCTTGGGGGGCGATTTGGGCTGTTTAGGGGAGAGGCCAGAGAGTAGTTTCATTGAAAATACCAGCTTTGAGAGTTGGTGACGAACGTTTGACTCCTTTCTTTCTGAGGTGCGCTTTGGAAAGTTGTCTCTATGAGATTTGTTAGGGGGTTAGGTGTTTTGGGTCTAGGATTTGTTTATACAGATGATGCCTTAAGTTTCAGCTTTCACGTATTTCAGATTCTGTTCTGCCCAGGGGTGCAGTTCTGAGCCTCACATTCAGTGTCAGTCAGCTCATCACAGAGTAGGGAGACAAAACAAACCCTTTTCCTGCAGGGGACCAAGGACAACTTTCAGGCCCAAAAGCACAAACAAGGGTGGCTGAAGGGAGGAACAAGAAGGATGGGACCTGACAACCTGAAGCTGTAATTGGACAATTAAACCCCAAAATGGACCAAAACTTACCAAAGTGTGAGACCTCGTGACCAGCCATCCATTTTGTGACCATTTTCAGTCCACCTTGGGTGTAGCCCTGGCCAGGCTCTTGTCCTGTCCAAGGTGTATCCTGGAGGCCTTTCAATAAATACCTACTTTATTCTCCAGCTCTGTCCAGTCTCTGTTTCAGGTCAGCTTTCCCAAGGCATCACAGATGTTTGTTGAATAAGTGATGAAAATGGTTGAGTTGTTTGGTTTGAAAAATAAGGGAAAAAGGGAGGAAAGTTAAATGTAATGAATGGATATTGAATAGTTTGGACAATGTAGGGAGATGTAGTTAGTTGTTTGATTAAATTAACAAAAAAATGACAAGATAAAAGGAAATGAATGAACAAATAGGGGTTTTGGGTAGGAATCCGAGGAAAGTGAAAATAATTATATCCAGTGACCATTGACTCAAGCAGAGTCTCAATGTAAATCCAGAGAGAACCCCTATCCTGGGGTCTGAGCCTTGGCTGTGAGCGTGCTGGGAATGCCAGCACTGTGCAGCTGGGAGGAGCAGGAGACAGAGATGCAGAACACAGCCACTTTTCAGCTCCATCACACTGTCAGATGGCTCAGAGGGGCTGTGGCATGGCAGCAGAGAATCTGGCTCACAGTTGTACACGTGGCTGTCACTCACAGCCCCCTTAGCTGTTTGTCAGAGCCCCATAACCCCCCAGTGTCTGCATCTCACTGAGCACAGAACCATCTCTGTGGCCCCTGAGTGCTGATCTGGTCGTGCCAGACTAGACCTGACTTGCAGCATCCCTTCAACTTTAATCCTGGAGAGACAACTCCAACATTATTCACAACAGAAAAACTCAAATATTCTCAGATGGTCTGTGCATTCCACTTAGGGTATTTGGTTTCAATCAAAGACACTGAATTGCTTAAAAATTGAAAAAGCCTCTATCAGTTTATTTACTGAAATCAGGTTTAAGCATTCCCTTGAGCACAAATTTCCAATTAGAATGACACTGTTCTCCCAAGGTATGAGATTCATTGTTTAAATGATCATTAGGTTAATTCCTATGCTTCATTTTCTGAAATACTGCATAGCTTCAACAATGAGTTCCAAATATACTTAATGTCTTGGTCATATGAAAAATTCAAGGTGATCCACTATCTAAGATAATGGAAAACAGAAGTCTGACTTCAGTGTCAAGATCATTTTCTTATCAGGATTCTCAGCTCACTCCTATTCTTGTCAGTGAGAAGGTAAGAGATGCAAAAAAGAAAAAAAAAAAAAATCACCAGAGGCGAATATATATAAGCAAACTTTTATTAATATAACCAAAGGAATGCATAATTAAACAATTATCTTACAACAAGATCCCTTTATAAAAACTTTATGTATTAATACTATCTGGATCCAGAAATACACTACAATCACACAGCTAACTCTAAATTTCTCTAATAAACATTTTGTGAAAATATAAAGTCAGTTTTTAACAAAAGCAAAAAATGACTTAACAATACCCACATTTGCCAGTTTTCCTTCACAAAAGGAAATAAATCTTTACTAGGTTCTAGGCCTAGGACATTACAATATCTAGGCCTGGGACATTACAATTATATTAAATCTAGGCCTGGGACATTACAATTAGATTAACTCCCTAAGTGCTTTCAGAAGATAGCAAGGCCTTTTAAAAAAAGGTGGAAACAGGTGGCTCACTGACACAAGATGTGTGCAAACACAGAAAACATCCAGAATGCAAGATTTCTCCATTCCAAACACTCCAAAATGGGCCCTCAAAGTTTCATGGATTTGTATTTATTTTTATGGGGTTTATTTGTTTTAACGTCATGAGTAAAGTTTCATTTCCCTTGCTCTTCCCTAAAACAGGGATATTTTAGAGCATCACCCTAAAATAACAACCTCAGCCTACTCCTTGCTTCCTTAGTGTTCAGCTTTTCCTGGTCTCTGCTTGTATTTATTTATCCACACTCCCCATTCCATGTTTCCCTGAAATATGCCCCAAGACACTTACACATCACTACCTGTAAACATAAAATAGAATACAACTTCTAAAGCATTTAAAGACTTCTGAGTGGGGTTAGAATCAAACGGTGCTAAGTTAGACACCTACATTCCTTAGACATTTTAAAATTTATTATTTTAGATATCTGTCTTTTAAAAATACATGTAATAACATGAGCCAGAAAACTAACTGTATATTTCCAGTTTGAACTTAGCAGATTTATAAGCAAATCAGTTTACTGGGGCTCGGGGAGATGGTAGCACTATCCATTGCAACTACCAGTTTGCACACTATTTAAACATACTCAAATATAAGTCAAAACTCACATATTCAAAGCATAATTCTCATATTTCATCAATATGATTGCTGTTGTTATTGCACTCTTCATTTTCATATAGCTATACCTTGTGAGGTTTACTTTCTCTGTATGGTTTTATGCTAAAGTTAGAAAAATCATGCTTGGTGATGTGTGTTTGACAGGCACCATTGGCTTGGTGTATGATTGATCTCCTCTTTCATGCACCTCTGCATATGCATTCTCCATTTCAGATGCTGTGAAAGCAAAAGAATCTTAAAATTTCTGAATGACAATCCAAAATAGTCATAAATAGAAATTCTTTTATGTGGCCCTGATGTTTCTGAGTCTGTAAGGTTTTCAGCCTGTCAGTGGCTGGTTTTCTTCCCAAGGGAAGAATTCTTGGGAGAATTTTTTCTTTCAAGGACAGTTCCTGTAAACAATGATTTTCTTTTCATAACATTTCTGAGTTCTCATAACAATCTCTCTTCCAGGTGTTGTTTCCATTACTTAACCAAAAAACAAGTATCAATCCTATGGACCAATGATACACCTTTTTAGCCCAGTATGTTATAAAAAGGCTGGATAAATTGTAAATAAAACCTTCTTATCTTTCTCTGCCTTGGAGTCAAGCTTCTTTATTTCATGTCCAACAGCAACACTTTTACATAATATTTTTTAAGTAGTTACGATACTTTAACCCAAACTTCCAATTATTTTCATGGGAGATACCCCTAAAATTTTAATAAATGTTTCAACTAAAAAGAATAATTTAATGCACAGAGGTCCCTTGACAAGGTATGATGCAGGGGTTGTGATTACTTCCAGTCCACCTTGCACAGTTTCTAAGGAAATAAGATACTTCATAAAATTCTTCTTTGTTGGAGCCTGCACATTTAGGATTTTGCTGAAATTTGGCAGCTGAGCATATCCAGGTGCCCTTATTGGAGAACTGTAACTTTTTGGATTACAGCTACCAGTGTGGTGGTTCATTGAATGCCACTATGAAGAATTCTATTAGGCATTTTTATTTCCCTTCTCCTTTTCTTTCTCTGTTTAACGTGTTTTGAGACTAACCCCTCAGTTCTCTTCAAGCTGATACAAAAATCTGAGAGAAGCCTTTGTTCACCTACCTGCATTGCAACAGTAACAACATCTTTCTTAAAATCATAAACACATCCCCCTTTAATTGCAATGGGGCAGGTGGATGAAAAAGAGATTCATTGAGGTGATGGCCTTTGAAGAGACTTTCTGCCAGTGGAAATATTTGCTTTTCCATTCTGACACCTCATCATGGGTGCTGGGCCCAGTCAGGTGAGAGGAGGGGGGCTAGCTGCCTTCTCCCCACTCTAGTCCCCAACAAGGAAATGGCCTCACGGATGATGAGCCAGAGGGACAAACCCCAGGCAAGTTGTGCCTCCCCAGATATCTGCACTATAACCACCTGGACCAACCAATTACTTCAATGTCAGCCCTCTCATCTCTCCTGTGTCAGAGAAAATTTTTCACTGTTTTACAGGAATTGTAACAAAACTGACAACACAGAGATATCTTGGATCTGGAGGGTGGCTCCTGTCTCTTTCTACCCAATTTGCTCATCATCAAGCAACACATCATTACTCAACTTTGAGCAATAACATTAAGACAGACAAATGAAATTGATTTTGATGTCTGGAGGCTTTAGCCTGGAGAATTTCACCAAACTTGGCCACCGGTTCCTTTCTCCACCTTTCTGCTGGGATTGACAATTATTAGTGGTTACTCTTCAAGGTATAGAGGGAAGTCAGCTTGGTCTGCAGCAGGCAGAGGAGCAAATTCCAGGTACCACACAGCACTGATCCTGGGGAAAAGCAAAGGACCCCCAAGAAAGTGAAGGAGCATACAAACACACACTTCAACTTTGAGACAATCACAATTTGGAAGCAGGTGTGAGATACAGGGGAAAAAAACAACAACAAAAAAAGCCCCTAGAATCAGACTGGAAATGAATGTACAATCCAAGGACAAGTAGTAATAAGGTCTGCAAAACAGAACTGTTTCTTCTGCAGAGATGATCTGAAAGCTACCAGCAGCTCCTGATATTAGCTGACAGAGTCAGTAGTGTTCAAACAGGGCTGACCCAGAATCTCTAATTATTTTTTTAGGCTAGCAAGGCCACCACAACCTGCTTCAAAACTCAGATTTAGAGACAACAGGCAGGAGGACTTGAACATAGAGCTTCCCCTTGGACAGTGGCAGGCAGAAAAGAGGGGCTTGTGCATGCTCAGTGTTTTTCTTTTGGTGTGATTATCACTGAACATACAAGCACAGAAAGCTCCCATGTGGGGCCAGAATGGCAGTAACACCCATGGCAACATGGTATTAACCCCTGCGGTTTATTTATCTCTCTCAAATCCCATACACCCAGAGGGAAGCAGGCTGGAGCAAACCGCGGTCCCCTGGCATGTGCTGCAGAAAAATGAAATGTCACCTGCACCATCTCTCCCCCTGGTCCTCCATCAGATCCATGAGTAACCCCCTGCAAAAACCCTCCAGATGACAGCTCATCTCTCTCCCTTCTATTTCCATGCTACTGAGCATGAAAAATAGCTCCACAGTGTGAGCTGCAACAGGCTGCAGGAGTGAGGAGGAAAGAGAAATATGACCTGCAGAGGCTTCTGTGAAGCACAGGAAAATGTAATAGGAGCTGGTGATGTTTTCTCAAACCACACACTGCTCTAGGTTGAGGTAATTACCAAGATGCAGTGGGTATTTTATTGCCTTTTATTAGCTTTTGCTGCCACCTACACTCTTGTTATCAGCTAGGCTTATGCATTCCTCTCCTTAATTCAGCCTCGTCTCTAGAGAAATGGTAAATTACACTTGGCTAACCTCATCTAAGTTTTTATTCCTTTGGGAAGACAGGTGGAGGTGAGGCATTCTGGAAAGAGACTTTGTATTTGAAATATTTTATGCAAAAAGCGCATGACAGATCTACCCAGTGCCTCAGCCTGTCTGGTTCTCCACCTTTCCAAAGAGACTGGTGAAGTGTTCTTTAGTGCACAGCACACATCAAACAAATCACTGTCTGATGCTTGACCACTTCCCCTCCTCCCCAAATAACAGCAGCTGCATATATCAAACAGGGAATGCAGATGGGGAAAGAGATTTGAAAAGATGTATTTATACTCACCCAAAGGATCTGTATACTTCAGTGTTTTAAAAACACAACCAGCAACATCAGAATATGCTGAAGGACAGATTGACTGACAGTGACCTACTGAAAACAAGGCTTATTGGTAATACATTAGCTGGGCATCCTGACTAATGGGAATGGCTGCATTTTTCTCTCAGTGCTCTAACATGAGGTACAAACACAGGAATTTATTAAAAACATTCAAGCACAGAGTGGCCTCAGAGGAGCAATGACAGAACTCAGGAAAAGCAACCATGTCCTGGCAGGCATACCAGAGAGTAGCATTTTATAAAAAACCTAATAAACCTAAGTTCTTTGGAAGTCTTTTCTCAATTCTGTAGACTGTCATGACAGTTTCTGGCTGGGAAATAAATCCATGAGCAGAGAAGTAGTAGGACTGGGGTAACAGCTCAGCCATTTCTTGCTTACTCCACTGACTGAAGCAAATTTTTCAGATGGCAATTACAAAAGCAGACTACAGGATCACAGAATCATAGGATTGTTTGGTGTGGAAGGGACCCTAAAGCTGGTACACCTTACAGCATACAAGAGTTGCTTGTTCTATATTTTTTGCAGCTCAAAAACTTTCTATGCTCCAAATATTTCGAGGCCTAAAATTCAAGTCTGTTTCAAATCTCTAAGCTTATTGCAATGCTGTGAAAGTCCTCTGCTTTTTCAGTTCCCACACCTACTCCCCTGCCAGGGACACTTTCCACTAGCCCAGGTTGCTCCAAGCCCCATCCAACCTGGCCTTGGACACTTCCAGGGATGGGGCATCCTCAACTTTTCCGGGCAGCCTGTGCCAGATGATGCTATAATATTGATTTTGTGGAGGTTTTCCTGCTGACAGCTCTCTCACCCACTTCCTTCAATGATGTCTCAATTACTTGAAAAGTAATTAACTGTCACATGGATGAACAAATCAGGCATGAAACATCTGATTCAGAAAAATAGTTCTGTGCGAAAACCACAAAATTCCATTAAGGGATGGGCTCAGCCACAGCCCTAACTCCATGGTGTATTCCTTAGCCAGATGTTGCATTTAGGTTTTAACTTCAGAATTGACCAAAACAATGGATTAAAAGGTGATTTGAAAGCCATGAAAGATGGAGTATTTACTCCCACCCTCATACCCACATCATCTGCTTGTGGGGGTTTTTCTAACACAAGAAGATGAGAAAAATCATGACATCTTTTAATTATTAAAACATAGATCAACGTGTTCTGAAGATATGACATTCAGGAAGTCTGTTTTAGAGGAAGCAATCTTAAATTATCTTTCATTTACTACAAAGGCATTACAAAGCAGGTTGCCTTCAGGTTTTGAGGAGCTTGCATTCAGAAAGGCAAACTTCTGTACAAATATAAATCTCACTTTCGTCAGAGCAATTAAAAAAAAGAAAATTAAAATCCGTAGTCACTTCAGAAAATTTTGATCAGAGCTGAATAGTTTGGTGATTAAAGGAGCTTGTCATTTTTATCTCAATATTCTCTGTTTTTGACAACATTAAATGACCTTGGTTAACCAAACCCCCTCTCCTTCCGTTTCCCTCAGCTGGCAGAGTGTTCCCTGCTGTGGTTTGCTGTCATTTGCAAAGGATGTTGGTTTGTTCCAGGTGAGAAGTTAAACAGATTGGGGATACCTGCTCCCACTAGGCTGCTCAGTCCAAGTCATTGTCACCTGGCACCCTAAAGGAGGTCAAAGTCACTGCAAACCAATGGTAACTGCATTATTTCTACTTCTGGGGACACCACACATCTGTTATTCTCTCAGCCAAATCCATTTTGGGGTGTCCACAAACACAAGGGCTGTGACTGTTCTAGAGGCACATTGCTCTCAAAATCAACATCAGTGCATGTATTAGTATAAGACAAGAGACTTTGCACTGCTTTTTCTCCTCAGTGCAAGGCCTTGTATTAGTTCGCATGCAAGCAGTACAGCATGGCTTGACATCTGAGCCACAGAGAAGTCCTCCTCCTCCTCATAGCCAATTTTCCAGTTGAGTAGCCTTTGTTCCAAGAATGTCCAGTGCTGTGACAGGAGTCAATACTGTTAAGAATATCCCTCTTTTCAGTGCTCCTCTCTTTGCATAACCCATCAGAAGGTTAAATCAAAATTCAATTCTACTTACTGGATCCTACTTGTATTTCAGGCCTAATTACCTAAACCATCATCAAACCCAAAGTGGATCAGCATTCCTCCAAGGGAGCTCCTCCTGCCTGCCAGGACCTTTGGTCTTCTGGTGTGTCTCCCACCAGCTCACTTTTCTGCCTGTCAGCCTAGAGCTCTTTCCTTCATCCAGGCAGCCTACAACACTCAGAGAAATAGAAGCAAAAGCTAAAATTCTTAGCAAGATTGACTTTATAATGAAAAGTACTGCAGAGAGTCATGGTTCCAAAGAGTGAAGCCAATGTGTATTTATTTGTTTGGACAACAGTGGGTGAGCCCTGTCAATTTTACAGATTTTAATTTGCTTATTTTGTTTATTTTTAATGCTAGTCTGTGACTATCACCTCAAGTGGTAAGCCAATTAAGCCAGGTGCAGTGATCCCAAGAGGAGCACACCTGGCACAGATTATATCCTGGTAGCACTGGCATTATGTCCAGGAGAAGGGTTTTCACCAGTGGTAATTTGCCAGATGTGGGTATCCTCTATGTACCTGAACCACCCACACCTTGTTCCTCACTGCACATTACTCTGGGCTGCAGATGTGATCTTGCTCAGTTAATGCAACTCACTTTGGAAAAATCCATCCCTTCTTTTGTATAGGAAGGGATCATGTATCAAGATGCCAGAAAGGTAAGGAAAAAAAGCCTGAAAAAATGGGTATCCCGTTTCACCCATTTTTCCTTGGAAGAAAACAAAATAACTTGAGAAGCCTCTCAAATCACCATGTGAAGAGGGATTATTTTAGCATCTGCCAGCTGAATCCAAGGAGAATAATTTTATTTGGGTTGTAGTTCTTACTTGTGGAAGGCTAACTTCAGCCAGTTTGCTTTCCAGGGGACATATTTGCTCTCCCTCTGTTTGCACTGATGTTGTGAGTAGTACCCAAGTGGAAAATAGAATTAACATGTTGAGTAAGCTTTATTCCTCTTTAATTTGTTATCGCTGTCATTAAGAGTCTTTTATTTTACTTTGGTTAATTGTTAGAGGAACAGCAATAGAAATGTTATAAATCCAGAAATCAATGGTTTCATGGTAGAGTTTTTCCATGGGATGAGTGAGGCCTTTCCATTACCATGGAGGAGTCCAGAGGGAACCTGGAGCCATTAGTAATTCAGAGAACCCCAGTAACACACCGGCCATTCAGAAAGGGATAGAAATGAAGTTTCTATTTTGATGTATGGGAATTAGCAAAGCAGACAAAAATTCTGAGCCAATTGGTGGGCGCCAGAGAACAGACATTTACACACTAGTCAAGTGCTGAAAAAGCATGAGCTTTTAAAATATCCTATTAATAATTTGTGTGCATTATTAATCCCCATGTACCATTATTAAGGTACCTCACCAGCAGGAAGGCTTCTCATCTTTGCTGCTCAACAATACCATTAAATTGCTATTTACCAATACCACTTTTCCCTGTGAAGTTAATTATCGACCTATGAATTTAATATAAGGTCAAAAATTATAATCAAACAGTATTTTTAAACTTTTACTAAACTGGGAAAACTGAACCATCTTCAGGTTTCTGTCCAATTATATAAAAGCAATTCAAACTGGATGTTTTCTACACCTATCTAATCACACAAGTCCTTCTGCAAATTTCTCTGCAGTGCTCATAACATTAAAAGCCTGATCTTCCCTCTAATTTCCCTTTCCATGTATTAAGGTATTTGTCTTTTAATTAAATGTCACTACTTCACTAGCTTTAACATCTGTAAGTGCCTGGATAAACAAAATAATGTAAAATGTCTTTGCCATTCCTTTCAAAGTTTGTGTATTCCATGGCTTTATTTTTGGTTGCCTTTTGAAAACCCCTATATGCTGTTACTATGCAGTTAATCCACCAGTAGTAAAACCAGTAGCAAATTGTACCTCTAAACCTGGTTTCTAAAAATAAAATCATCACTTTAGTCTTCACACATGCCTTTACTTTCAATCCTTGATCTCCTACCTCCCCCTCCTACCTCTTCCAGCCAGCCATAGCCTGGCTGTGTCATTCCACAAACCTCGGGGAAGACACACTGCTGCAATTTTTCCTTCAGATAATTTAAACCAGGGACAGAAAATGCTAGGAGTCATTATTGCTGGGAACTTCAGGCACTATTAAACAGAGAGCAGAGAAACATCCTTGAAATAAAACTCTTCAAACCTCGCTAGCAGCCCATATTTTTAGTTAGAAGCTGTATCTCCCAAACCAGCTCTCCGAATCCTCTGTAGAGCTTTACTGGAAATTGAGGCTTTGCTTTGCTCTGGATCACAGAAGCTAGATCTGTCTCATTACAGCACACCCCACAGGACAGAATTTAGGTCAAACTGAGGGGTACACACAAAAATCCTATTAAGAGACCCCAGCATGGCGCTCACTGAAGAGTCATTCAGTAACCAATGACCAGAAGCTTCCAAGCTTGTCAGCCTTGCTTAGCTGCTCTCGGATGGGTGGAAGCAGCAAGATAATTTTACAGCTTAGCTAAACAGTTAAAAGCATTGCAGAAGACAAGATTAAAAAAAAAANNNCCCCACCAAAACCCAACATATCATTAACATCTAAATAAGAAGTAGAGCTGTGAGCATCCATACAATTTTCAAGTGGGTTATTTAAGTACACAGACTTTGGGCACAGATTTGCAAGCAGAAGGCAGGCCAACCTTCAGGTTTTATCTGAATATTAAAAGCACTTCTATGAATCACTGGTCAATCTTAACTCCTCTGACTTTGGGCTAAGTATAATGCAAATTGCTTCAGCATGAATAGAGATTGATAACTGCTGGTTAAGAACACTCCTTGAGAAGAAGGTTAACTATGGGATTTAAACATTAAAAACTTCTGTCCAAGCAGTGTTCTTCAGAAGAGCTGGACTTCATTATTAAGCATGGCAAAAACATACTTTCCAAAAAAAACCACCCCTGAACGCCCCCAAAACACTCCCATATACAAACTTACCTGACACTGCTAATACCTACCATGGAGGTTCCCCGATTTTGCAAATGAAGACACTTTCCCATTAAATATGTAGTTGAGACCTGCAATTTGGGTCAGGCAAATTTTGTCCTCTTGGAAAACAGACATGCATTTAGCCCCATGTATTCATCTCCCTTTTCAGAGTACAAGTTTCACAAAATGAATTTATAAAGTGATTAAGGGTGCTAAATTTTCTGAATGCCAAAGAAATGGCTTTGTTTAGGCATGAAATTATACATTAAGGAAGGTATCATAATTCCATCTTGTATTTCTTCACACATCTGACAACCCACCTGAAATTACCAATCATATTTATTTTTCTTTTATATCCTCCTAGATATGCATCACAGACCCAATCAGATTTTTTAATGTGCTCTAGCAGTTCTCCATTAGCAACAACAACTTATTAATACATTTCAAGGCCTGTGACAACCCTTTGTCTGTATCTGTCTTCTTCTGTGCCTGCAAATCAAGCACGCTCTGAGCAGCACTGGTTGCTGAAGCAAAGATTGGATTTGTACAGGGCTTGTTGCATCTCCCAAAAATCATCTGCACATTCAACCTTTCAAATGAAAGGATCAGGGAGAAGAGGAGCAGCTTAGGACGAGACAGATCTGGTCATCAGAAATAAGGGAATGCTGTCAGGGTATGTTAGAAGTTCAAACAAAATGAAAACCAACAAAAAACCCCAGAGCAGGAAAAACCCAAAGGCCAGAGAGAAGAGATGCCCTGGGAAGGAGCCAGCAGCAAACAGCTCTGTGGATCATGTCAGATGAGAATCATGAGGTGAAGAGTGAGCAGTGGAGAGCAGCAGCCACCAGTGGGGTTTTGCTTCTGCATCACAACCTGCATCTGTCCACAGCAGCACAAGGGAAGGACAGGGGAGAGCAGGAGAAAACAGACCTTTAAGAGAGGCAGGTAAATAAATGCCTCATTTCAATTTTAATGTTACAGAGATCTAACCCATAGGGTATATAATTTTGATATTGCTTAGTCGGGGAAAAGAGAAAAAAAAAAGGATTTTGTCACATAAGACATTGTAGCTGAAGAAATAAATCCTGTGAGGTAAATTTAGACAAGCGGATGTAACAGATAAATGCTGTCAGATGGTAAGTGAAATTCAGGCTCTCTACAACTTACTTTTTTCTTTCTGTTCTCAATACAGGAGCACATACTGAAGTAATAAATTCAGGTCTGAAATTGTGACTACCCCAATTGTTAAAAAGTATTTAAAAATTTGATACACCAATGACTGATGAACAAGTTGCTCCTACCACATGGAGAAAGAAATGCTTCCATGAACTATGCAGAATATAAGCCATTTACACACTATTTTGTTTATTTATTTTTTTTAAATTCAGCTACAGATTATTTGCATCTTTCGCCACACTGACCATGTGCCTTAGAATAAAGGATCACATTTGTATGAAGGATTATTCTCTCTCACTGGGCAAATTCAAGGGCATTTATACTGCAAATAGTTACTTTCCACTTTTCTGCCTCAGATGCAATCATTAGAATCCCTTTAACTGAGTATTGATCCCGTTTCCTACAATATTTAATTCTTAGAGTTACAATTACGAAATGTAAATAACTGATTGTGCTGTCAGATGAATCCCATATGATTCAACTGCTGGACTGAAAAAAGCCCCCTAGAACTGATGGGTTATTTCCACAGGATGCTGTGTGACAGTCACCACTGGATCAATGTCCACTTGCGTGTTTGAAGTCCTTTGAAAATCCAGTGCCTTTATTAAATGACTCTCCTCAGGCTTTACATTAATGAAAGTCTTTTCAGAACATTTTCCTTCGGATTAGATGATACCAATATCCAAAATGGATATATGTCACCAAGCTAGACAAGTGTTAGCAGCTCACTGAGACCCACACACGTTTATCACTGTAGAGCATTCCCACTTCTCAGATACAATTGGGAAATAAAACTTGCATCTTGGATTTTTTAATGTGTGTGCAATTGTCTCATTTTTATGAAGTTTTTTATAGCAAAATAGCTAGGATTTAAGAACTGTGTGCAGTCTCACTTGCATAAACTGAGGGATCTAACATCAGTACCTGAGCATTCCTGTTATGTGAGCTGAGCTCCTGAACCATTATCCACATGTTAATCAGGACATTTAAGGAGCTTAAAGGGAATTAAAACGAATACCTACATGCACACCCCCCTCCCTTGAACAGTCAAGCCTTGAGTGTCCATTGTTTCTGTAGGAACCCAACCCAAACCCACCCTCCCAGCAGTTGCTCTTTGTTGTGTTTTTCCTAAAGCTGCTAAGACACACACTTCCACCCACCTATGCCCCAACAGGTTAGTAGAGGAAAAACTGTAGGCACAAATACATGAGCCATCACAGGACAGACAGAATTTCCAATTACACAGAATAAGAGGAAAGCAGCAACTGGGTGTATATATATAATCACACTGGGTTCATTTATTTAGATAAATGTAACTGAAATGTGTACAACTTTTAAACTGCAGAAGTGTAGTAAAAATACTATCCAAAATTATTCCCACTGGGATTTTCCAGCTACTGCTGAGGTGCACTGACACATGATTTAGCTGCTTCTTTCATAAAAAAAATACTATACAAGGATTTTGTCAGTGGAAGAATAAAACATTATTGAGAGATCATATTTATTGTTCCTTACAGCAAGACTCTAAGCTCATTTTTTCTCACCTAGCAGTCTCAGGTAACCCAAACCCATCTTTCTTGCTTTCCTCACACCACATGAAGCAGCAAATCTGATTTTGTTGTAAATCTCAGTTCTAGGTAACTTTTCCATATTCTTGTGTGTGCACACACACACAAACCCAAGAATTTACCATTTTTGGATATTTCAGCACAGTTAGCAGCAGCCAAAGGCAGCATCTGAACTGAACCCCTCCCAGGCAGGGAGAGAGTTTCACTGAAGGCTGTAGGTCTGCTGTGTGTCCTTCACTGAGAGGGTGATGAAGAGGGACCGTGGATCCTTTCTGTTTTTGCGGACTGTGATCTTTCCTCTCAGGGCCTCTCCTGAAAAAATAAGAAGGGAATTGCTCTGGTTACAGCATTAAATCACTCACAGTAACAGCAAAAACGCATTGCATCCATGTTGCATGAGAAGCTGTTCCCAATTAATCAGAATTTTAAAAGTCTACAAAGTTTTAAGTTTTCAAAGCTCTTGACAACAAACCTGTGTGAAACTAACTGCAGTTAAACCTGGAGAGGTGCTGAGTTGTGGCTGATGCTTCACTTCACAGAGGTTCACCCAAATTACTGATATGCCAAATATTTCACTTGTGGCTGGGGAAAACCACTGTATCCCTTGGATATATTCACCATCTTGGACTAAAACCATGTAGCCACAAAAGCCTATTCCCTTCCTGCTGTATGGGCCATGTCCTCTGTATTTGCACTGCATTTCATTTAAGTTCTGACTGGGTGTTTTTTTTTTAATTTGGCAGGAAAATGCCACAGAAATTTTTGTGGCATTTCAAGTAGATACATTATTAACTGCAGGTTTTGTTTTACAAAGTGTCAGTGTCATCAGGGTTGACAGCTATGTCCTTCAGTTACACCCAGAGCAAATGCTTTTACACAGAAGGAAAAAACCTAATCTCAATTTCTTTTCAGTCCTTATTAAGACCTTTCATTTAAGGAATAAATATTTGTAAATTAGGAATATACAACCTACAAAATACACACAGACACATTTGTGAATGTGTCCATTTAGCAAGTCCACTGCTGAGCCACCTCATCCCACCATTTTAAATCCAGAGGAGCTACATCCTCACAGATGATTCTGCTGAACACATCACAGCAGGAAGTGCCCTGCTTCCCTTCCTTCAGGCCTGCCTCACCCCATTCATCTTCATCGCTCACACAAGCCACATCCACTGCTGCTACTTCTCTGTCTCACTGGATCCAAAGTATTTTCCAGCTAGTCATTACTCACTGTGATTTTAAGAGCCATTGTTAATATCCTGTTAAAAAGCTTTCTTATTGCAAAAATGAAAATAAATAGCAATTTCCAAACTAAGCTGGTTTCAAATTCAGGAAGCATTTTGGAGATCTCCATTTGGCACAATTCTCAGTTGCATCCACAAATAGTAAACTGACAGAAAGTCCAAATTATAAATGCAGGACCTTTTGTTAAAGGTTGCAGTACAAATATCAAAGAAGGCTTATCACCAAGAATGACTGTAGTACCAAGGAACAGTAGAAAATAAATGTTTGATTTTTTTTTTTTTTTTTAATCATGTAACAGCTGGAGATTCCACTACAACTCTTGTGCATCTTTGTTATTAGGAATCAAAAGACTGACATAACACAATGCAATTTGCAGAGAATTGTGAAAACAATTTCACAGATTATTCAAACAGAGACAGGTTTGTCAGACAGAAGGACAATATAAAGAAAAAAAGGGCATAGTCTCACTTCAAGTAGGAAATTTAACCAGATTTGAACACACAGATTTTCAAAACTGCTTCAAAATAAGCTATTTGATTTATTTTAAGATCCTGTGATAACAATTTAGTAAGACTAAAGAGCCTCTGAGAACTAAAATTTCATTATTTCATTTAATCCATATTTCAATCATCTCATTTAAAACATTAATACAAAACAATAACACAAATGAAGCAAAAACTTAAATATAATTTCATAAATAGCCGATTTCATAGAACAGAACCCTCAGATTCTGTTTGTAAAGACAGTTAATGAAACAAAGCATTCCAGTCATTTTTCCCCAGCTATTCCTTATGCTGTAACCACATTAAATGTGCTTTTCTGAGCAGCCTTTTCCGAGGGCTGAAGCAAACAACAGCAGTAACCAAAGGCAGTTCTGAACAATTAATCAATGCCATGTAGATAGAAAAAGACGGATGTTTTCCCCCATTCTCTGTCCTAGGAGCTGCCTGGAGGAAGCTGTCTCTGGGACTCAGCTGCATCACCTTGCTCTTATCACGCTCAGCTGAATGCAAGTAAACCATACAGTGCCATTGCAGTTTGATTAGGACAAAACTGAATCCATTACCATACCCTCCCTGCATTTTTATTATCCCCTGGGGAAGCTTGAAATTTCCCCCCAAATGGAAAAAGCAGAAGAATTCAGGAGAAGTGCTGTGCATGCTTGGCTAGCACAGGAAAAAAGACACCCCTATGTCCATACTGACTCTCTGTCATGCAATGCATGGCTCATTGCAGGCTCTGCAGAACCTGTGCTCTGCACACTCGAACCAGTTTGTTTTGGTTCTGACTTTTACTGCCAGTAAAACTGTAAGCAGCTGCATCTGTCACTTATGTCTGTGCAATACAATCACACACGGGGCCAGCCTGAGGCCTGTGAGACAAGGTATCTCTCAGTGCAGAGATCCTCTATCACCAAGAGCATTCAGGCCCAACAAATCATGTTTTTTCAGTTTATAAAGGATTTGACTAAAACCAAAGATTCTACAGAGACCCTTGCATGCATATCCATATCCATAACATCCACTTAAAGCTTGGAATGACCCATGGCAATGAGCTTGTAATGTGGGGAGCTACCCTGCCTTTCAATACAACCTGATGTCTCCTCCCTCTTTGATCCCAAAAAAAGACTCAAAGAGTTACCAAGGCAATCAAGGTCTTTCAGGTTTCCTTCTTTTCTTCCCCTGCTAGAGTTTTATGAAGCTAACAGTGGGACAAGTAAGAACACACTACACAAACCATTATTTATTCTGAACACCATTAAAATTTAAGAATCTTATGAAAGAGCTCACTGGAATTGCTTCAGAGAGCTGCTAGAAAGCTGCAGTGGGCTTTGGGCTAAACACACGTGAACTACTGAACTGCTGGTGAAAAGTACCTTTACAAATCCCCTACTCTGTACAGAGACGCTGAGTGGGTTTGTCACAGAGCAGCACAATTTGACAGCACTCTGCACAACAAGACTGTCCTTGCTGGAAGCTGACAATTTAAACACAATCTAGTTTAAATAACTGGACCCACTATCTAATGCAAAACTGAGTCCTAGCATGCAACCGGAAAAACAGCAAGTCTCAAAAGCATTACTCTGGGCAGAAAGTGGTTTCCATAGACCACCTATCTTCTGACAATGGAAAAGACTGAAACAGTTTTTGGTGGAACCAAGATTTTCCCTTAAACTCAGGAACTCACCCTTAATCTTCCCATTCATCCTCTTAAACTGAGGGCACCTGCAGCTATGCACAGACTGCTGCCTTCCCCTCTGGCCACTTCTACTGAATCTCCAACCCAGTGTGATCCAACAAGTAGTTTCTGTTTCAAGCAGCAGCCACTGCCTTTTGGTATCTGTGATACCCCTCTTCCGGGCTGGCAACTTTTATCAACTGTTTGCCAACTCCTTTCTGTTGCACCACTGTTCAACCTCTGCTGAAACTATCCTGAGGTTCTGTCTTCTCTATGCATGCCCTGAGTACATTCTCTGAGGAGTTTCTGTACCAAATTGACACATTTTAACTGCTCATGACAACCCAGGAATGAGGCTGCTGCAAAGAAGTCTGCACTGCCAGCTGAGCAAGGCTTGTGTGGCTGCCCAAGGTAAGGTATGTGCACTACAGAGATTCCCAGATAGCTCAGGCACCACAAAGACTTGCCACAGGGAACCATGAAGACCAGGTCCTTCACAATGTAGAGCTGCAGTGGCCAAACTCACTCACTTAGAACTGCCTTAATTCACCACTTTTTGTAGTAGAGATTCTAAACTTGTATAACCTTGTTCCAAGGTTTCTCTCAGCAATGTGACGGAAGTCTGAGAAAATTAGATTTTTGCTGCTGTTTGAACTATATTTCCTTGCAGCTGCAGAATTTGCAAAGGAGGGCAACCAGAATGGCACGTCTGTGTCATCAGTCTATCCAAGTTTTCCTGTCTAAATATGGGATTTATATTATCTTCAATGAGACACAACAGCCATGAGAAGAGATTCTCTCAATTTAGTGCCCTGAAACGCGCATCTAAAAATGTTTCTGAAAAGTCAGCAGGATCATCTTAAAATGGAGATTTTGGTAAATACAATATAAGACTTGCCAGACTTAGTGTGACCTCATAATTTAGGTTTTAACATTTACCAGATTTTAAAAGCCAGCATCATTTTTGGCGGTGCCACTTGTAAATAAACCAAAGACAGACTTCTATAGACACCATGTTGCAGCTGTAGACAGGCAAAACAGACACTAAAATCTTAATTAGGAGCCAAATTATCCAAGTGGGATACACAATATTGAAGTATTTCAGTATAGGATAAAACATTCAGGCAATTAATCGTGCCAGTGTTGTTTTCCTACTTCTAAGTGCTGTTCTCAGTGCTGTCTAAGTAGACAAATCAACATTCTTTCAGTTTGTGAATTTACAAACAGCTTTCCAATTACAGAGACTGGGGAGCTAAAGACAATCAAAGATATTACAGGAGCTTAGTCAAGCGAGTTCTGGTCCAGCTTTGCTGTGCTAGTCCCTTTAACACCATAGAAAAACAAATCAAGGTTTTATTTTCACTGCAAGGCAATATGAAGAGCACACAATGCCGACAATAGGCTGTTTTATTGCTAATAGAACGTGCCTGCATACAGAGCTGGGTTTTAACTTAAAGCATTGTTACTGAAAAGATTCTGTGGGCCCTTTAAAATAATTTTTGTAAACACTTGATTTATTTAAGAAATTCTTGAGACAACCAAATGAGAAGACATGATTTTTTGTTTGCTTAGCAAGAATATTTCAACAAACAACAAAAGGAAGAGACATTTCTGGACCATTAAGTAGAAGAAGATACTGTTTTGGCATCTCAATTTCAATCTTCAAAATAAAGATATGTTCAAGCTATTAAAAGCGCTCTAAGAGAAGGCTCGTACTCTGTAGGGAGTCTACAATACATCACTGTTTTGTCTGAGAAAACCCAGGATATATTGCCTCTTTCTCCAGTTTCTTTAATTTTAATTGCTTGCTAAACAGTTAAAGCATATCCAACATGCTGATGCAATTTTGTTTTACTTGACTGCAAATCAGTTTCAATTCTCTTGTCACAGTCCATGAGGAAGAAAACTGGTTTTTCAGAACACATGAATAGTAAGAGGCTATCCCCCACTCACACATTAAATCTAAATGAAATGAACAGAAATTAGCCATTAAATATATCCATTTGCATATATCCATTATATACAAAGCTATCTACCACAGGTATCAAGCCGAAACTCAGCAGCAAATAATCAGTATTAATTAGGTGTAGATTTTATTGCCTCACTGTCCAGACCTTTGGACCCAGAATTAACCTCTCCCACTTCATCCCAGAGATGTACAAACATTGTACATGGAGTGCGGGCTGCAGCAGGACCAGCAAAGGAGGCAGGATGAGCTCCAACACCCACCCTTTGGCTTGCAACTGCTTGATTCTGCTGTCATTAGCATAGATCAAAACATTCAGTCCTTTTTATGGCTGAGAAAATAGATCTATTTTTACAACAAATACCCTGGCATCAAACAGCTGAGAAAATTAGCTAGTTCACACTGCAGAACAAAACAATTTACCCACGGCATAAAGGAGTATTTTCCAGTTAAATACCCAGCAGGTTTGGGTATCTGTAAGCTCAACCTCTTTTACAGAGCAAAAGCAAATACAATCAGTGCTTTATAACCACTCCAGGCATGGCCCCAAAAGCTATAAAGCATCTGATAAGGGACTTCTAGTCAGCCTTACTGTTTTACTTGGAACTAAAAATCTGACAGAAACATTTTTCTTCACTGGGGAAAAATAGACAATGCCCTCTCTGAAAGACGCTTTCAAAACAACAAAAAACCCCATTTTAAATGTGTTTTCCATTAGCAAATTCTTCTTTCACTATCTATTAAAAAGCTACAAGTGAATGCCATCATGGTAACACTGGTCAGATTATTGTAAGATCCAAATTGCATTATTTCTATTTATTTCCTGGTATTTACTAAAACAAGAGAAGAGTTTGTCTTGAGCAATAGCATTCTGGCTTGGATCTGCAGTAGTGCAGCCAGCAGGACCAGGACAGTGACTGTCCCCGTTCTGGGCACTGCTGAGGTTAACTTTTAACCCCCACCTTGAATCCTGGGGTCACTTTTGGGTCCCACACTATAAGAAAGATTTGGAGGTGCTGGAGTGTGTCCAGAGAAGGGAATGGATCTGGGGCAGGCTCTGGAGTACAAGTCTGATGAGGAGCAGCTGAGGGAGCTGGAGGGGTTCAACCTGAAGAAAAGGAGGCTCAGGGCTCTCTACAATTCCCTGAAAGGAGCTTGTAGCCAGGGGGGAGTTGGTCTTCTCACAGGTAATGAGGACAAGAGGAAATGGCCTCAAGTTGCACCAGAGGAGATTTAGATTGGACATAAGGAAAAATTTCTTCATGGAAAGGGTTGTAAAGTACTGGAAGAGGCTGCCCAGGGAACTGTAGATGTGTCACCCAGTGACATGATTTAATGGTGCCCTTGGAAGTGCTGGGTTAATGGCTTGACTCAATGATCCTAAAGGTCTTTTCCAACCTTAATGATTCTATGAATATATTCAGCCAAAAGTGCATCTTTGCTGCTTCTCCCACTGCCATAATGTATTTCTGAATCTAAGAATTTACACAGAGGGTTGATGCATACGGATAAACACAGGGATGGATGTAAAGGCTTCAAACATGCAAATGTGTTTTATCTAATACAGTTACTTTTGCCTCCAGTTAACTTGCAATGAGGAAAGCCCATTTGAAGACAAGGTTTCCTAAAAGCTCAGTGCCCTCGGAGTGGAGCTCAGTTCAACCTGCCAGGCTGAATAAAAAGTGGTAACAAGCAGTGCTAACTCATTAACAAGTGGCACAAGAGAAAAAGCTGAAAGTGCAAGGTGAAATAGACTGCAAAATGAATTTGAGTGGTTTGTTTAGTTGAGAAAATGGAAAGACTGAAGAAACAAAAAAAATTGGCTAACCATAAATTATCAAGAAGAATATTCAAGTCACTATTTAGACAAAGAAAAGAATATAAAAAAGGAAGATAGGGAAATCTGTACTTATAACAACATGTCTTGAGGAAAAAGATTTTTGGACCCATGAAGGAGAAGGATCAAATGGAGTGGTTTTTCCAGAAAAATCATGTAAATTAAGATACATTCCTATATAAATATCAGGAAGCACCTTCTGCTTGATGGGCTTATGTCATCAATGAGCAACAAATACCCCACAGAAATTAAGACTGGGATTACAAAAGAAAAGGAAATTACATCAGGAGTTTCATCATCTCAGAATATTCTCTAGCACTAGAAGCAAAAGGCAGACAATCCTAGACTTAAGTGGTAATTTCATGTAAGATATAAAGCCAGACAGAATGGGCAAAAGGATGGGAAAGGGGAACTCAAATAATTACAAAGAGAAGGAGACAGGCAGAAACAAAGTGAAACATAGCTGTAACAAGATTTGTTACGGGAACAATGTTAAGAAACACAAGCTAATAAAAAGGAAGGAAGGAGTTATAGCACAAGTGATCTTGAAGGTTAAGTTGGTTGTGTTCACCGCCTCAGAGCACATTATTTCTGCAGCTGCCTTCAGAAAGTCACCACACCTACACCAGAACTCTAGGCTGGGGCAAACCTCCCAGTAATCTCACAGAGCTGAAAAATGTCATATGATCTCTGTAATATGAAATAATGTGCATATTTTAACGAATGTCAATGCACTTTAAAAAAATTCACTCTATGACATTGAGATTTAATGAGTAGCAGCAAGGAGATCTTAAGTCAGCCTCATCTAGAAAGAGAATGTGAAGAGAACACAAGCCAAGTACGAATGCACCAAAACACGGGTGTACCCCCAGAAGTGACAGAACCTAAGAAAGTACAAATAAAAACTGTTTAAGAATATTAAGTCAGAGCATGAACGACAGAAATGATTTTTCAGATATCACAAACCTTAGTGCCTCTAGGAAAGAAGCTCCTGGTAAAAAGTTGTCATGTCTGGTAGCTGGAAGAGGCAACTGTAAAAGCTGTTCAGTTGAGTGCAGAAGCATCCACATAACTTTTTCTGTGCTTTTCTCCTGAGACGTCTGATCTATTTACAACCTGTTCAGGTCAGGGCCACGTATTACCATCAGTTTATTAACTGACCAGCAGAAATAAGCCCCACTCTGAGGCTCCTGCTTTGGTCCTACTAGTCTGTGAAGAAAAGGGGCCCTCAAAGACAACTGATTCATCACTGGGTGAGAGTTCAGTGGTGGTGAGTAAATATCTAGTGGCCACATGGACACAAACAAAATAACAGCATAAAAATGGAACTACTTCATTTCCTTGGATTATAAAAAGACTGTGAGAGTCTGAAAGAAACTTCTACAGGAGTAAGAGGTTAAGATTTATAATTCTTGACCTGTTGCACGTCCATCCTCTTGCATGACCATTGTATGAGGGTCACAGATATACTTGTGCCTATAAAGGAAGGACTATTTGACTACTTGGATAAAATGTGTTTTCAAGACTTCACAAATAGAACTAATTAAACCACTAACAAGCATCACTTTATAGACTTCAAAATCTCAGTTTATCATCTGAATTTTGGTTATTCCTGATGACAACAGGAATTTGTTGTCAAACCTTTTTACTTGCATCAAATTCAAGGTGAAACTTATTACAGTACTTAACCATTTCATAAAAATTTACAGTGTATCAAACTAACCTATTCAACACTTCAATGGCTCGAGTTCATGGCTGTGAGTTCTTTAAAACTGTTTTCATTTTACAGGGTAACCCCACTGTGGCAGATACAACTGATGCACATAGTCATGATCCATTCAAAAACAGGACAGTTCAGGAGGGCTACAAGAAATCCTGTGCAATCCCTTGACAAATGTGATACTTCAGAATATTAGCAATGTCAAAATTAAGAGAATGTCAATAGAAGTGTTCTGGTATTACATTTTTTTGCATCAGAAATGCTTTCACACAGAACTTTTCTCACCAAAACTCCAGTATGGAGCTATACAAGTGTAAGATATATGCCCACTTACAGGATACTCATGCATACATTTATGTGTAATTTTAGACAAGAATTTTGTACACAGATAGTTCCCTGCTTTGATGATAGAAAAAAAATCCTTCAACAGCAGCTGAAAGAGTTATTTACTAGTTCTTTTTGAAACTTACATAATTTTTGAAGTATTTTATATTTAGACTTAATGGTAACAGCACTGTAACATAACCATTGTTGCACCCCAACTGAATTTAAATGTACCTGCTTCTACAGGAATTGGCTTCTCCAGGAGAAAAATTGTCTGTTTCCAGTGTGTTTTGGTACACTGGGGACCAGTTGAAAACAAGACCTACAATGGGAGAGTTCAAGAGTTTGATTAAAAACAACCTTTTTCATATCACACCACATCAATCAATTACCAAACACAAACACATATGAAGTCTTTGCTACAGCAAAATAGACTCAGTGCCAAACACCTTGAGGCAAAATAAAATCCTCATCTCTCAAAGACATTTTTAAAATGCAAAACCCCAAATACTCACCTTGTTGTGGCAGTTCTTCTCAAAAAATACATCAAAGTAACCAGCAATTGCCTATAAAAAAGAGGTGAAAATGTAAATACCATAGAGGAATAGTAATGACACTCAAGAAAAAAATCTGTGATTCATGTATGCCGTTATTGGAATTTTTACTCCTTTTCAAGTGTTTACCAAGAGGGACAAGCTTACATTTATGCTTTCAAGTATGCTAGAAATCCTAGGTAAAAAAAACCCCAGAAAAGCTGCCATTACACCTTTCTTTGCTCTACTTGAGAATATTCAGCCCACTGTAATTGCATTTTATTACACATCAGATTTTAGTATGAGTTTCCAAAACAACCCACACACCTTAACTGCAATCATATATAAGAAAACAACCTTTCAGATGTACAAACCCACAAGCACAAAACTCAGTCCTTGTCCTGTCCATGACCCTCAGTAAACACGCATCAAGTACGGGGGATTCTGAATGATTTGTTCCTGAATTTCTACAGAAGCTCCCTGTGAACAGAGGCAGAGCACAACCAGGCAATCCTTTTCTTCCTCACTACACACACAGATAGAAAAACACAGATGTTTCCTGCTGGCCCTTCCAGCAGCTCATAGCTTCTGATTGTAACTCTCCATATGATTCCTTCTCTGTCCCATCTGCCATCCCACTCCTAACCTCAAGAGCCTCTCTCTTCAGTGCCTAATTCATTAGTGGGACTTTTTGTCCAGTTTGAATAGGAAAAGCAATCAGACTAGTTTGTGTTGGAAGAGGCCTAAAAAATCACCTTGTTCCAACCCCTGTGCCATGGGCAAGGACAACTTCCACCAAGCCAGGTTGCTCCAACCCCATCCAACCTCACCTTAAACACTCCCAGGGCGAGGCAGCCACAGCTTCTTTGGGCAACCTGTGCCAGTGCCACACCACCCTCACCGGGAAGAATTTCTTCCTAATACTAATAGCTGTAAAATGTTCACACACAAAACAGCATACTGACACTATCAGGCACTCAGTCTTTTAATGCTGGGCTGCTTTTTTGATAAAAAATGGCTTGTGAAAGTCGCAGAAACCCACATAAACGACTGACAGATGCTAATAAAACATCCACTTCAGTTTCACCTGCAAAATCCTGTTTATGCTCACCTTTACTTGCTATCTCCTCTCCTGTGAAAAGGCTAAAGCATATCAGACCCTGGTGCCAAGGCAGTTGTGCTTTTCTGTCACATCAGCCTGAAGGAATGACCCAAATAGAACTTTTGAGTAACCACAGTGAGCTGAAGTTACTCAGCTGGGGACTCTCTCCATCCCTGCCATGGGAGGAAGGGACTCTCCCCACATCAGCTGCAGAGCATTCAAGCATTCATATGAACCAATGCAACGATGGCAAACCTCTTCCATGAAAACTCACTGCAAACAACCTGTTGCAACCTCTCTCTTACTGCACCAGGGTTTTTCTCCTAGGCCAGGACCAGGAAACTTGTTATTCTGAAAAGTTAAAAATTACAGTTTCTATAGCACACCCTTCATATAGATTCACACAAGTTAGTGATGGGGAAAAAAGTAAAACATGCTTACAAAATTAGGGTTTTATCATTATGAAATATATAATATGAAAAAGTCATTCTGGTATTTTTCCTCTCTGGTCTAAATCCAAAACAGATGTTGCCAACACTATGAAGAACACAATGCGTTAAAACAGTAAAACTATGCTAAAGCACCTGCTTTTAACAAAGGGCGCTCCAGACAAGCCTGGCAAGTTCCAAATTCTGACGTGGCTAAAGAGTTAAAATACAAAACAAACTTTGGAGACACTGAGAGCCCTTCATGACAAATGAGCATCAGACAGTGAAAACAGTGACTCTTCCAGCCCTCTAGCAAAGTCCTATCACTCAGTCTGAGAATCTCATTCCCAAGAGAATTAAAGCCTTGTCTCTAATATGCCTTCTCAGTAAAGACTGAGGAAGTTTTGACAAAGTTCTATTGACCCATCAGACTATTTTTATTGATGCACAATCTTTTCTGGACATCAGTCAGAGATCTAGCAAATCATATAAAATATTCTTCAATCATCAGCTCAATACTGCTGGTACACCTACAAATAAGGCCTAGGACATGATTCCTGCAGGAAAATAAGGTTGTGACAACAAAAATACATTGAGGAGAAAAACAAATCTGACTTCCAGAGAAAATGAGACAAGATACATCCTGGATCAAAAAGCCAAAAGCTCCAGGCAGACAGACCATAGTTAAGGTGGATGCAAGTATCCACACACTTGGTAACAAGAGGTGACAGAAACACCCTGAGAAATGGTACCCTGAGAAAAGACTCCAGACCACTATTTTCTGGGGTCAAGTGCACGTTGAAAAGAAACTCAGAACACTCAGAAAGTGTTCCCTGCTGCCTCCCTGGTGTTAAGGGAAACAGTATTTGTACCTTTGGTAAATGACTAGATAAATGCCTATTTTATTCTTTACAGTATCAGTGGTTTCCCTATGTGAAACAACCTGAAACACTGATTTTGAATAGCTAATCCAGAGGAGTAATAATAATTATTACACATCACAAAGATTTGCCCAGAGCTCCAGGGATTACAGAGAACAAGATCTCTACAATGATCCATTAATTTCTTCTTGTTATGTTCTAAAATGGATAGATGTCCTTCAATATTGAACACTGAAATAATCGTTGAGCCAAAAGAAACCAAAAATAGAAAAATATTATTGCTCAAACTCCTGAGGATATGATCCTGTGAATAGCTCTGGGCATTCCCCAAAATTCTGTCAGCTACAACTGGGCAGTGGGGGCACCTCAAAACTGAAGCACTCTCTGGTGAGTTGTGTCAAGAGACAACCCCAGGTCTGTTTAGCTGAACAGAAATTATATTTTGAAAGTTAAATACACTGAGGGAAAAGCTTGAATGACTAGTTTTGAAAACTATCTGTAAGAGCACATATTGCAATTGAGAAATCTAATGAGTATCTTTCACTATTAATTTTCAAAATGTTTTTGAGCCAACTAAAAGAACCAACCACACACGCTTGGTTTGATGATTTTCTTTCTGAAATTGGTTACAACTATGTAATTTGTTTTTACCAACAGTGTGTTTAATCTCCATCTTTCATATTTTAAACCTTGGGGAAAATAAGAAGTCTAATACGAAACCCAGTAGTTACTGACAACCTGCAAAATTTGTCTAATATTCCCTATGACAGCTATTCTACAAGCCAATTACAGCTGAGGAAATACAGAAAGCAAAAAAGCACTAAATAAATATATCCCACTTTGATGAACATAGCCTGTGGCTTACTCTTTTAAAATAAGAAACTGAAAATGTTGAAACGTGCTGTTCAACAGAAACAGTTATTTGCATATATCCAGGGAATAATATCCATCTCAACCCTACGCTGAAGCCTCCCAGTAACTCCAGGCTGCATTAACTCCCTTCTCCTCTCCCTCATTTCACATGGAAGATTTCGTGTGACAGATTGCATGTGTTGCCCTGCCAGTAACACCACTTTGAAAGGCACTCAATTTATCCAAATTAGACTTTATTTTCATGAAATAAGTTCAGTTTTATTTCTGAACAGACATCCTATAGGAGGTATTAAATTCGCCAGCTGTTCTCAAGAAACTGATTGTTTTGTAGGGTCCTCCATATATGCTCATTCAAACACAATGCTATGCTTAAAATTTTAATTATATTGTCAGTGTTCTGAGATCTTCCTGCTTTTTGAGCTGTTTTGTCATATTTTGTCTGCCCCAGGCCAAACGGATCTCAAGCCAGCTACACAGATACCTACAGACTTCTTACAAAGAGCACACCCAGCCTTCCTAAAGCCTGCCAGGTGATTCTGTAAAACAACACAAGAAGGACTTTGAGACACAGGAGAGGCTTCACAGAAAGGAATGGACTTGGGGCAGGGTCTGAAGCACAAATCTGATGAGGAGGAGCTGAGAGTGTTTAGTCTGGAAAAAAGGAGGCTCAGAGGGGACATTCTTACACTCTACAACTCCCTGAAAAGGGGCCTTGAGAAAACGGCCTCAAGTGGCATCAAGGGAGTTTAGATTGGATATTAGGAAAAATTTCTTCACTGAAAGGGCTGTCAGGCATTGGAACAGACTGTCCAGGGAGGCGGCAGTCACCATCCCTGGAGTGATTTAAGTCATGTGAATGTGGCACCTGGGGACATGGTTTAGTGCTGGGTTAGATGTTGGGCTCAATGATCTTAAAGGTCTTTTCCAATTTAAGGATTGTACGTACGCCTCTGGAAAAGTATTGAATGATACAAAGGCACAACACAGTTCTAATTATTTGTTTTCTCAGTGTTTTGCAAAAAGCTTGATTTCTGCTTTTACATGAAACAGTGGGAGTCACAGAATATTCTGGGTTGCAAGGGACACACAAGGATCACTGAGTTCATGGTCCATATGGGATTGATCCCTCAACCTTGGCATTATGAGCACCATGCTCTGACCAACTGAGCCAATGGTTCAGTCATCCTTGAAAGAGCTCTGCAAAACTAAAATCTCTGACAGCATCACACAGGTCTGTTTCCACACACTCCAAAGACCCCTAAACCAAAACAACCACCACCACTCTCAGGCTGTATTACTGTAAATAAGCACTGCACCACTTCAGAAATGATGTGGTACCCCACAGTGATGTATTGGGGAAAAGGTAAAAAAGGTAAAGTACATGCAGATGATGCTTTCGTCAATTTTATTATTGATTTTTCTACAATCACTAGTCCTGAGTATTTAAAAACAAGATATCCCAAATCTAAAAACTGATACAAACCAAAGTTGAAATACTTGATAATAAAAAACTAGCTGTAATATTGTGGGTTTGTCTACTATCTTCTTTTAAGGAACTTATACCTTCCCTTCTTTCTTTTTGTAACTTGTTGGTGTTTTATGTTGAAATGCACAATTATGTATCTTTCATGTTTAAGTGCATTTCAGAGAAATACTTCTGTAAAAGTTAAGTTCCAAATATTTTCCATTCATTTCACTTTAGAACACTATCCCAAATTGCAGTAGGTATAATAATCACAAGCATTTATTAAATATGCAATACTGCAAAGAAAGATATTTCCAATGTTTACAACTTGAAGGAAGATTTGGTCCTCCCCTCTTGTGTAATTTATCACATGCAGCAAAATATAAGAAAAAAAATCACAAGTGGCATACTAGAAGCAATCACAAACACATACATATTAAAATGAAACACAGGGCTGGCCAGATTTTCATTAAAGGTGACATCTTTTTTACAAGAAGTCAAACTGAAGAAAAGGAACAAGCAAATAACTTCCCCATAAATTCTAAATGATGCTTTACAACTACTGCCTTGGATTCTTTTTCTTCTTGTTTTTGGTGGGTTTTTTTAAGCATAATGATAGCTGTTATTTCTCCTAATGCATTTTCTCTCATCTTTTTGCTACACTTTTGACAGCTCATTTACAACTTCACCTACAACTAATCAGTAAGAATGTAAACCTTCTCTAGAAAAATCTTTCAACTGCCAGTCTCCTGAATACCATGAAAGAGGAAAACAAAAATAATGACTTCTAAACTGGTAATAAATAACTACAACTCCAGCCTGACACATGCTTGAGCCTCAAAGAACAGTAAATATTAGGAAACACTACCAAAATATTATTCTTCCTGTTCTCAAATAACTTGCCAGGAGAAAAGGCGAGCCATGAAGACAAAATCTTCAACCCCAAAACAAAGCAAATATATTTACCCAGGGAACTAAGGTGGCCAAATAAGAAATGAAGGAAACATTAAGGATTAGATATACATTAACAGATATACATTACTGACACTGCAGACTAACATCCTACAAAGGTCAACAAAGAATTCACTCAACTAAGAATAAAATACTCCTGAAATTAAAATAGCAGCCACAAACTCCTATCCAATTTTGTCAACCCCACATTTGGATGAAGAGTTCACGTAGCTTAAGGTCTTCATCCATTACTGAGGGTTTCTCAGATGTCCATGCAAACATATGAAAAACCTGAAAATTAAGCAGGTCCTGCCAGTAAGATTCACTTGTCTTCAAACTATTTTTCTTCCCTCCCAGCAAATGATTTCAAGACTATTTCTCCCCATTTATTTATGTAACATGTACCAAATATACTAAAACCACAAAAAAGCTTTAGCATACAATAATTGACTATCAGTACACATTATTTACACCCTTCCACTCAGAGCCTTTAGCTGAAAAGCTAAGAAAAGTCTAAATTTTAATTCAAATACATCTGAATGCTGAGGCTTTTTCCTGAAGAAAATGGCTGACTGTACATGCAGCATTTTAACAGGACAAAACAAATGAGACTGTTCATTTCCTTATGAGAACTCAAAGGCAGCCCTACCAATTCACTTAGGAACAAGGAAATTAAAAATTATCATCATCACTATCACCTACAGTGAGTAATTTATCATTCTTGCTCTTCACTAGTATCATGTTCCAACAGTGAGTGGCTACAACAAATACAATTAGACAGCTGGCCACAGAAGTGGGAGATAATGTGCTTTTGATGGAGTTTATCCAAGCATGGAGATGGAATGTTTGTCATCCATGCAGCAGAGTTGCTGCATTTTTATCACAGGGAAAAGAAAACCCTGGCAATTAAAACCCAGCAATTTTGTGTTTTAAAGATTAATAATCTGGACATCACTGCAGAGGAGGGTACAAATAAGTAAATAGATGAGAAGGACAAAACCTGCTTTGCTAACGTGGTTAAGCAGTATTTCCTTTACTCAGAAATCAGGCATACAAGATGGGTTTAACTGTGGTACCCAAACCAGATTTCCAACTTCTAGCTTAAAAAATTTAGTTTCTCACCTAAGGTTGGAACCAAAGATTCATATGGTAATACTTCTTGTTGGCTCCCAAGTGGAAGAGTGGATATTAAGAAATGAAACTGCCTAACACTTAAGAAAAATTTAACAAGCAAAGATGTTTTCCTTAGTCAGAATAATTTTCTCTAGTCAACCCAACTTCCTTTCTCCTCCTGAAGGTTTTAATACATCAGTCACGTCCTCTAGTTCATTATCCTTCTTTCACCCCCTTCCTCCCTCCCACTTTTTATACACATCCCCTGCTCTCTGACAAGATCTCCTGGGAGCAATGAAGAGATACTGCCATTTTCCTCTCCGGGGATATTGCTATTCAGCTAGGAAAGATCAACCTTGATGGACTCACAGGGGAAACGCTTGCAAACAAAAGAGAAAGTTTGTCAATTGATTTCTATACTGAGGGTAATCACCATTATATTTTATCTCAAAAGCTCACACAGTGATCAACTCAGAATATAATTAATGGAGTATTTTTCTATCAGCATCCACTAACTGATATTAGCCAGATGTCTCATTAAAATCAGCGGTGACAAACCCTAGCTCTTTATTAGGAAAATGCACTTCTGTAGACTAATTAATTTTTTTTTTTTCTTTTTTGCTATTATCTTTGCAGGACTGAAATCAAGTTAACTTGCAATAAAAGTGCTTGGGAACAATTTCACATAATGATTGCATGCAACCGTTTCACGCTTTGAAAATCTTCAACCTTTGAAAGCTAAAATAATGACACATAAAATTAATGCTAGGAAATGCTTCTTCGTGGCAAAGCATGCGAGAAATGAAGGAAAAACTAACAAGAAACAATATATTCTCAGAAAAAAGTGTCAACCACCCCACCCAGTCTCAGGACTTGTAAAAGACTAACCAGCACATAAAAGGTTGTATTTAAAATATTTATTTTTGCTCAAACATTTTGTATTTCTTATGTGTATTAGAATTTTTTTGGGAAGACTTATTTAACTTCTTGAACATCTAGAGGAAAAAAACTATTTAGAGCCTTAACAATTTTTTAAGGCTACAGCTCAATGTACTACAAGACCACCTGCAACATCCTCAAGATGCACCTACAGTGAGACATGAGGTTCATCTTTTATGAGCACGACTTAACACTCTGCTAGGGATTTTTTTGATCACATAGAAATGTGAGAGTAGTTTCAGATGTATCATTGCTATGCTCTTAGTTCTGTGAACTGCACAGCTTTTCTGTTTTACACAAGCTCACCACAATGAGTGGGCATTCATGTCCTTAGTACATTCATCCAAACCCAGAAAACAATCAGCTGAAGAAAACAATTTTAGAGGAATTTAACATTGTTTTACATGGGCAGATAGTGATAGGAGAAGGGGAGTGGTTTTAAACTAAAAGACGAGAGATTCAGATTAGGTATTAGGAGAAATTCTTACTGTGAAGATAGCAAGGCCCTGGCACAGGGTGCCCTGAGAAGCTGTGGATGCCCCATCCCTGCAAGTGTTCCAGGCCAGGCTGGGTGGTGCTTGGAGCAACCTGATCCAAGGGGTGGGATCCCTGGGCTTGGACTACGTCATCTTTAGGGTCCCTTACAAGTCAAAGCATTCTATGATTTTGCCACAGAACCACGAAGCGTGGCTTCTCCCGCCTGAGGGATCCTGGGGATGTTCCAAGCCATGACCAGAGCAAACGTGATAATGAGCTGGTAAAAAACTGCAATTATGCTTCTGACTCCTGTCATCTTTTCCAGCACCCTGTCCTGTTAGCACAGGCAGGTAAACAGGCTGATGGGAGGAAGCAGCAGACCCTGATAGGACTGTTACTCCTAGAGATGCCAGCTGAGAGTTTAGCTCTTCAGCCATTATGTTGCACCCTCCAACCAGAAGAGCCCACAGCTCTTTTCTCTAACAACTTGCTAAATTGCTTCCCATCAGTGCAAAGCTTCTGCAAAACCAAGTTCAACAACAGCAGCTATGCATTCCACTTCAGTGTAGGAAGGTCTGCCTCACTCTGCTCTGCATGCACACAGTGCCCTGGGAGGGGGCATGGAAAGCAACCCCCCACAGCCAGGGACACTGCAAAGCAGGAGCTGGTCTGCCAGATCCCCAGAACAAAGAACAGAACTATGTGCCTCTACATTTTTGAGTTGCCTGGTTTCCAAGAACAGATTATTCAACAGAACCAGTCCTAGCTCTGATGGTAACACTGCTCTGCTATCAGCAATGTTGATGGCAAGACCAGGAATAAGACAACCAAATCTGCTTCCACACTTCCACAGCTGAGGAAAAGCTGCTTTGAAATGAAATACAAGCATATGAAGATGGATTTCAAATTGCTATTTTTGTGGGATATTTTTTGTAAATAAAGCAAAGATATTTTAAAATGTTTGTATTTTAAAAACTCCCTGAAAAATCCTAAGAGACAAGTACAAAAGCCTAGAATTTGGGGAAATGTAAGCAACTTTCTCTTTTTGTGCAGAAAATGAAAAGCCAGTAGAACAACAAAACATATGCAAACAAGAAAAACTAAAGTATTATTTTCAATGGACAAATTACAATCTTAAAGCATCTCCTCAAAAATTTCAACACAAATAATGGACTTTTATTGTTCATTTACTGCAAGGTTAGGCAGCCTGATATGATGGATGAACTGTCAACCCTCAGCTAAACTTTACAATCCATCATAGAAACTGTGGAAATTTCACTCAAAGTGTCAATAAACCTAAATGATGAAGTGCAGAATACTTTACAGCATTCTGATCATTTTTTGGAACCTGCATTCGCTGCAAAATTTCAGAAACACTTCTCTTCCCCCACATCCCTCCCCTTCTTCTTGGAAGTCATAAAATGCAGGTATACATCTTGATTTATATGCCAGTGATGCCACAGAATCACAGAACAGAAATGAAGTTTTTGTAAGAGCCTAGTTCTGGGGAAAGCCAAGTTATTTTACTTTACCCAAACATCAGAAAGATAACCAACATTCTGTAAAGATTTCTGTTTAATCAGTTATTCAAATGTGGCCATATTAAAAAAAATTAAACCAGGGCTGCAGTGGAGCTTGATCTCAAATCAAACCTGACCCTGCCCTGAGGCAACTAGAATTATCCAATGATACCTTGAAATAGGAGGGGTTTCATTTATATGCACAGTAAAATATACAGATTCCCACTTAATAAACCCGAAAATGGTACTGCGTATTTACCTAATTTGGTGATAATTGACAAATAAATATGAAGTATTTGTACCTACCTACTGATTAAAAATGATAATGATTTAAACTTATATACATGGGAAAATAAATGCCACTTTTTGATACCAACAAACTCTTATGCAGACTGTTACTCTGCAAAAATGGTGGCAAATGCAGCAGCATGAACTAACATCCAAACAAGGAACTACATTGCCTGATGCAGGCATCCAAGATTTTGTCATCAGCCTAAGCAGTTTATATCATACAGAAACACATTCTTTGTGTCCACATCAGGGAAAGTTTGCAGCTCTTCTTTGCATACATGTGCAAAAGCCCAATAAATCAGCTGTAGCAGAATTAATTTCAATATATTAGAAGTAAGCTAAAAGTTACCCCTTTACACTTAAGTTTGTGATGTGACTAAGAGTGAAACCCCCAGAAGTTTCACGATACTCCAGAGAGCAAAGAAATTCAGGTTTTATGACTGATTTCAGAGTGGAAAGCTCTTTTGTCAAGTTTGATGATGGTATTTTGATAAATTGGCAGAAAGCACTTAAAATTTATATTGAATATGAAAGCAAATTACTGGCATTACTGTAAAAATTAGGCAATCCTGCCTTTGCTCACAATGTAGTGTTTGAAAGCTCAATGCATTACTTAGGCAAGCTAACACCAGACTTTCTGGTATTTCAGAAAATGGGCTGGAGAACAAAACAGAAAGATCTCAGGGCTAAGGCTCCTTTATACTTCCCTTTCCTCACCTACCTGTATTAGCCCATAAAACCATTACTGGAGTTTTATGTCCATCTCTCTTTACAGAAAGAGCTCATTTAACACCTCTGTACTGCAGAAATGAATGTTTCAAGACAAGGACTGAGGATAAATGAAGGATAATTAATAGATTGTCTCTTAGTCCAATGCGATACCGACCATGTATGAAGAAACTAAAATAGTCTTACCGTACACTGTGTGCTCATTGTAATGCTCAGGGTGAAATCTGAAGAGAATTCCAAGTCTGGAGTGGATGCAGAATTACAGTCAATATGCTGTCAAAAAGGGTAATAAAATTCTGTCAGGAACAGTGAGGAATGTCAATTAAGATCTCCCTTTAGATGAAGGTTGTTCATTTGTTCTCATTAAGAGATAACTTCTGTAAGGCAATACTATTTTAGCTTTCCAAAAAATGGGAAGAGACTAAAAAACTACCTAATCCCATGTGACAAAACACCTGAAACTCCTCTTCGTCACATGCACAAATAAACAGACACCTTGAGCAGCAGTGGTATGGAACTACACACAGGAGTTCATTCTCATAGGAAAGTTGTTTCATGATGGCAGCTGCCCATTGTTGAGAGTCAGCAGCTTTCACAGGCACCTTCACCTGTTTTACCTCACCTCGGTCATGCAGCCACATGGTAAACTACAGCATCATGGGTTAAAAGGGGGGGGGCGGGGGGTGATTTGCCAGATTGGTTTTGTATCCATCACAGAATAACTGAGGTTGATAAACCCACCTTTGTGTCGGTTTGTTATCATCTTTTCTTCTGTTAGAGCCAGGATTAAATACCCAGGAGACACAGTTTCACGTTCAGACTCAGGTGTTTATTAATTCTTACCTATAGCACAGTCTCATGAGTTGTGAGCTCTAGCTAACAAGGTAGAAAATGGCTGTCTCTAACTCTTTCCAAGGTCTTTTAAACATAAACTATTCAATAATGAGATGACACCTATATTATTTTTACTTTTAACCCAATAACCAACCACCTACGGCCCGCAATGCGGACTTTTCTACCCAATTACAAAATACCGTCCAGACCCATGAAGAAGAAGGAGAAANAAATACCGTCCAGACCCATGAAGAAGAAGGAGAAAGAAGAACTCAGCCTATGACCTAAAACCTCCATCTTGCATTATATATATTACTATATATTAAACTTAGAATTTAAATTTTCCACCCTGTGATATCACACACTTCTATTCAAACTACACACCCATAATCCCAGCGCTATCATTCAATTTTGGAAACCTTCTTCACGGCCTCAGGTCAATGCAGTGTTTTCTTGGGGGTCAGTGTCTGTCAGCACAGAACGTCTGAAATTCTCAGTGCCCAGGGTTCCAACACCTTTGGAGAAGCCCCTCTGCAGTCTGTCACTGGACTCACTCCAGGACAGTCATCTCACTCCTGCATTGGGGAACCTGAGATTGGACATGGTGCTCCAGAAGTCATCTCCCTGGGGTACAGCCAGCTCCCTGGGGTGCAAGAGAAGATGCACCTATCTCTCTTGAGCTGCTGGTGATAAGTCTTCTTGCTGTTGTAGCCTAGGAGGCTGCTGGCTGCCTCTGCCACATGGGTGTGTTGTACTGGCTCATGATCAGCTTGGTGTCGGCCAGAACTCCCAAAGCCCTCTCTGCAATGCTGCTTTCCAGCCAGGGGCCCCCAGCCTCTGTCAGTACATGGTGTTATTCTTCCCTTCTCTCTGCAGGCTTTCTGCATCCAGCTCTGGGGTCCTCAGCACAAGAGGGATATGGAGCTGTAGGAGTGAGTCCAGAGGAGGCCACCAAGGTAATGCAGCACCTCTCCTGTGAGGAAAGGCTGAGAGAACTGGGACTGGTCAGCCTGAAAAAGAGAAGGCTTGGGGGTGACCTAACTGCACCTTCCAGCACCTGAAGGGAGCCTACAAGATGGAGAGAGACTTCTTACAAGAGCATGGAGTGGCAAGAGGGATTGGATTCAAACTAAAAGACAGCAGGTTTAGATTTGGTATCAGGAAGAAATTCTTTACTGTGGGGTGGTGAAGCCCTGGCACAGGCTGCCCAGGTAAGCTGTGGCTGCCCCATCCCTGGAACTGTTCAAGACTGGATTGGAGGGATGTCTGAGCACCCTGGGACAGTGGAAGGTGTCCCTGCCCACAGCAGGGAGTTGGAATTGGATGACCTTTAACCCAAAGCCTTCTATGATTTTTCATGCTGCCTTGTCTTTCTTTAGGGAATGTTTTTCTTCCTGAAAAGTGACATTATGAACTATATAGAACAAGCAGCTCACCTGATGTGAGCAAACACACACCAAAGTACCTTCTGGAATAATCATAATGATGAATGGGAACATTTTTAAACTTTCCCTACAAAATATAATCCATTTATTCTGTGGGATAGCTATTGATTAAAACAATTTACCTATAATGCCACTGTTCCTCAACTCATTAATTTTACTACCTTGTACTGTAACTCCAGCAAGCAAGCACATGCATTGATTTTAAGTTATTTTAAAAACCATGATGGCTAAATGAATGAGAACAAATGAGTATAAAGCCATTCAGCACAACAGTTATGCTACATGCTGTGCAGACAAAATTTGATAAGCCCCTACATCTGAGCTGGACAGCAACTGCTCCTAACAGCATGGATTAGAACGGGACATGCATGCACTGTTACCAGTAGAGCATTGCCAAAGTAAATTTGGCTTTGGATAGAAGAAATCATAGAACAGAACAGTCTAAATATGGGAAAATTACCTTACTCAAAGTTGGTAAAAAAAGCAATTAATACAAACCGTCCAGTCTTAACAGCAAGAACCTAACTGAACTCTTAAATTTTTTTAATTTTGAAGATGCCAAAGTTTCTGTGTGCCATGTGAATTTTTGCCCCTCATAAACCAAGGAAACTTCTCATCTGGCTCCTAAGCATTAAGTAATACGGCACCTTGATGACAGTGGCTGTAGATATCAGTGTGTTTGGATCTAGCACCTCCACAACAGCTTCTGGAATGACAGCTTTCTTCATACAAGACATGTCAAAGCCATACACATCTTCCCAGAAAAGCAGCTTGTCCACGTGTTTATTCATATCCCCAACAGCCACCAGACTGATGGTGCACAAGTCAGGATAAACTGTAACAACAGAAACAGAGCAGTGAAATTTTGTTTTACACACACACAGGACTTTTTTACTCTTTTGTCGAAAAGTTATTAACATCTCAAAAGAATTTTAAAAAGAACTTTTTTTAGCTCTTGGACAGGACATTTCTTCACTACTTTACTTTCTAGAGTCCCACTTATCCACAGAAGAGACTAGACACAAAAATTTAATTTTCACACACTACTCTGGCATTTCCTATTCATAACAAAATATCTTTGTAGTTGAATCCCACTACCAGGAAATGACTGGGAACTTCATGTCTGAAGAAAATAATTTGGAACAGCCTATACTGGCTTCTATACAGAGACTAACCTAAAATATATTTCATAACTGGAGACAGACACCCAAACAGAAATTCAGGTAAGGGCTTTGCAATAACATAAAACCTCTGTGAAAAGACCTTATTTTCAGAAAAGAGCATGTATTCCTACTCAAAGAGTTTTATTCTTGTTTGCTGTCAGCGCTGGCTGATTCTTACCTTACGACCTAGAAAAGTATTTCTGGATACTGGAAATAACCACTTTTCTATCTGCATCTGAAGAGTAGGAAGTGGCCCAACAGACGGAAGAGAACCTCATGGATTCCCTCCCTCCCACTTTCAGGATAAAGTTATCATTTTACACTATTTTCACATTTGTGCTTTTCCTTCTCCCAGGAACATCTTCAGAACAAGTAACTATTTACAACTTTTACAAATAGCAGTGCAAGACTGACATTTGCCTTTTTAACAGCTGCCAACAAAGTCAGTCAATTTCTTGGTAATCTCAACTGACTGGAAAACCCACAAAGAACAGCTGCTATATATATGGCTGTCTATAACCCTAACAAATAGTAGAAGCTCAATTTATATTTAGCTAGGTTTCTTTTCACAAAGAAATTCCCATGTTTTGTTCTTGAGTTTTAAAGCCTTTAAAGCCATAATCATTGAATTCTTGACCTGCTTTCAGAGCAAAATGTCAACTAAAACACCCTATTTGATTTAATTCTATATTAATACATGAAAGGGGCAGTGTTAATACAACTGAAGCCAAGTTTCTCTCTTTCTCCCCAAAATCTGGTGAACTGTAAAATTAATTTTATCTTTAGCTCTGCTTGAAATTATAGTTTATCAAAAAGAATTAATCATTGGTATAGCATGGTAGGTCAGAAAAGCAGTATTTTCTACCTTGCAAAACACTGAAGATAGAGGCAGCGAACTGAAATTAGACCTTCCATATAGTGAGAACAGTTTTAGGCCAAAGGAAATATTCTTATAAATAGTGATTGTAAAGAATAACCTTCTCTAAAGATGTTTTTTTATTCTATAAAGACATTAAAGTAAACGCACTGACATTTTTATCACTTGCTGTCTAAAGCAGAATAAGTAAATATCAGCAAGCTTAAATTGGAATCCCATTGGTAAACTCTCATCACCCCTACTTTGCAGCTGAGGAAACTGGAGCAGAAGGTGTCTCCAGGAGCAGCCCACAATGAACTCAGCAGTACAAGGACAGTTTGATGAGAATCCAAACAGGAGGACAGTTAAACTGTTCTGTCCAAAACACATCACTTGGTTCCAGCACACCTGACAGCTGTCACACAAACATCACCATCTGGTGGTGGGAGTATCTGCAGGTAGTTTCTGCAGCCATCACTGAGTGAAGTCTGTTTCTCTAAGCTTTCCCACTGCTGTTTTACGGTGTGTATGTACAACACTTACCTTTACCTCACAGCATTCATACCTTCAACAGCTGATTCTCCAAAAATTAAAAGACAGTGTGATACAGACAAAAAAATCAAGGGGCAAGAGCCTTTGAGGGTTTATTTTTTAGGGGAATGGGTTTCACAGGATGCAACGGTATGGTGAGAAGAGAGATGAAAAGACTGGCAGTCCCTGGTTACAGAATACACACAAGCATTGTAGTGCTGATGGAAATGAAAATTAAACCCACAACAAAATGTGATCAACTACTTTATAAACTTCCTTCTCTGACTAGCCCAAATTTCTGGGACATTCTGTACACCAAAGAGAAATTTAATCACCTCTATCAAGCATAAAATATTTGAACTGGATCATGATCGGTTTTTATTAAATCTTTGTTCTCACAGCAAATCCTTAAATCACCAGTGGAACTCATGATCAATTATACAATGTCCTTAAGACCAAGGGAAAATGTAAACACAAACTGCTCCGATTTAATCTGCATTTTTACTATTAATAGCAGCAAAAGTAGACAATGCCCATTCAGACTTCACAAAAAGATATCTCTATTCCACCAACAGAGCTCAGGCAGAAGACTACAGCGATTCAATAATTTACACACTCACCCATGTCCTATACACTGTACTGAGATTTGCCTGAAAATGTAAGCAATGTTATCTGAATATCAGCCTAAATCATCTGAACACTGTGTGTTTTGTACATATTTGAAAGCAGCTGCATAAAACTGCATTTGCCATTTCCCCATTACCCTTGATTTCCCTGGAAATCCTCTGCTCTTTCTGTAATACTTTCCTGTGCAATCCTGACAGACTCGTCATTTTTTTCCCATTAAGCCCATAATTCAGTAATTATTCCTTCTCACAGGTGAAATGAGCAAAATGCTGATTGGACAAAAGCACACCCTCCTCAGAGCTCTCCCAGATTCATCGCTTTGACCATCTGTGTCCTTCTCGACTCGGTGCCCACGAGCCATCCGTCACCACAACAGCTCACGTGGTGGGGAGAACATGATGGGAAATCCTTCAGCCCTCAGCAATGCCTCACAAACTTCAGGACGCTGAAGGGAAAGACAGCAATCCTCCAGATACATAGAAATGACTCCATGTGAACACCATCATTGTTTTGATGTGAAGGAGAATTATGTTCTGAACTTATTGTGTTTTGAATGATGCCTTCCTTATCTTTGTCACCCCTCGACAATGCAAACTGGACTCAAGTGTGTGAAAAAATCTGTACTTGAGCAGCAGCTTTAAAGAACAAACAGATGGGCCCTGGGCAGCAAAAATGTTATGTTCCCAAATAAAGCTATTCTGTACTGTAGATTTGGCACAATCCACACCATGCCAATAGGCTGAATGGAAGTAATGACGATATGACTGACTGAACACATATCTGGAAATTTGGATTCTATTCCCGGTTCAATCACTGAAAGATCTGGTCAAATTGCAGCTGCTGCTATTGCTTTTTTCAGCTTTCAAACATTCCCTGTAATACTGATCTTGGGCTCAATAGTACCAAGTGGCTTTAGACAAAATTAAGCAGATTCAGAAGTTTCTCTAGTAAGGCTTCACCTCAGAGTGAACTCTTACTTCTCGCTCATCTGGATTTGAATGTGCAATTCAGCTTCACTGCAGAAGAGTCTGTGCTGCTGAGCACCCTTCTCGTGGACCCAGGGCACAGCCATTCACCTGCTGGACAAGCTGGCAGAGGAGCAGGAACTGCAAGCACCTTAATGAAACTGTTGACAGAACTGAAAATCCCATCAGTGTCTGTATATACACTCTGTGCTTTGTCAAGAATCAAAGAACGGCCCAAGACCATTGTCATCCCCAAAGGATGAGTGTACTGCAGAACCAGGACTCCCCATCTCTCAAAGGAATCTATGGGGGCTACAAACCAAGAGCAAACCTACCAAAATTACAGTTTAAACAAAGGTTGGTTCTTTTCAGAAGGCTCTGGAAGTACCAGCAGCTAAACATAAAATGATTCCTTATGATTTTAGGGAATGTCCCTGGATTTAACTGTATTGCAGTGCAAAATTATCAGCATACATCTACACAGAGCACACACCTGTGTTCCTGATGTGGCTGGAATATTCTACATTACTGAAAACAAAAAACCTCTTATTCTGTCACATTGCTCTATGTGGTTACTAAACATTCTAATACATCTCTTGCTTGTATCTTCAGCTTTGTGAAGAACTGCATACACCCCACTTTTCCTGCTGTACTCTGTAGTATACAAAAGCTCACAGCAACCAGAAGGAAGCACTGCAGCAATGACTGTGACACAGTCATTAATCCAAGCATTAGGTCAGTGTAGTGAAACTGTGCATGGTTAGTACAAAAGGGGAAAAAAAACCTCAGACTGATGACTATGATTGAAAAGGTCAATATGAAATACAATACCGACAAAGGAATTAAGCACATGCAGAACTCATGCACAAAACTGCATCATGTGAGGAATAAATATTTACAGGCACTTAAACACTGCTAAAGATGACACTACCTAAGCTACTTAAATGGGTGAAAGAACTCTACTTCTAAGCAAACCCTTTTGTTTTGTCACAACTCCACCCTCAAGCCATAAAAATAAAGAGCTTATTACCACCAGGATAAATATGCTGAACTGAAACAGTGTTAATTCCATTAATTATTTCAAGTGTTTGAAATTATGTCCTCCCCACACAACTTTCCTCTTTCAGGAAAACACCCCATCTGTTTTTCTTCTAATCCACAGTAGCTTACTCAAACAGTATCACATCTTACAGGATAAAATTCACTTTCCTCTGTTCATAGTTATGCAGAAACTTGGATTTCAGGAGGGGAAAACAAATGCCCACATGTATGGGAAGAATTAGGGAGGAAAAATTTAGTCTGTACTTAAGAATAAATAGCCCCCTCTGTTCTTAAAAACACCATTAAATTGAGACCTTGGTACCTCATCTAATGTTCTTCTATTGCCCATACAGTAAATTAATGCCCTGAAGCTCCTACTAATGGAAACATTTTTCACTGAGACTGGCAACTTTCTCATCCATGCATAGCTTATTCTATGTCTCTGAGTTCATTTAGCTTCCCCCCCGAGCTGAATTTATTAAAAGAATTGAGCACCAACCTGAGCCTCCCTCTGCCAGGTACTTGTCCTTTGCATAGATGACAGAATCCAGCATTGACTCAAAGAGAAGGAAATAACCCTGTTTGCAGAAAAGGAAAAGAATTCAGAAATCATTGTGCTTCATATAATTAGTCATTCTACAGATAGGCTTTACCAACAAAGTTTAAGAACATTGTAAGCCCATACACCCAGAGAGTTTCTCAACAACAGCACTGTCACTTCAAAACTTATTACATGAAGTATCACCTTTAATTTCCCAATATGTAGCACACAGAGAAAATAAGCACACCATCTACACCAATAATTACCCAACAAGAGTCCTATAACATCAAAACACATTGAATTCAACTCAAAGTGAAAAGCTCCATGTATTGATTTTTTAGTAGTAACTATGAGGTTTCCAAGAAAAAAAAATGATAAAAAAATCCCTTCCCCTTTAGATCTGCAAGTAACACTGAAACTATTGTCAGAGAAAGGCCAAATGGAATGCATCTTTGCTTCTTAATATTTGCAACCTCGTGGTGCCCTGCATCACCCTGGGCAGTGCTCACTAACAGAGGTGGAAATAAATCATGTACCAAACATCGGTTCTCTGGGTGTTCTACATCATTTAGCAGAACTTGTGCTTGCAACATTTCCAGGATAATAATGGTTACAACTAGATTTGCATAGGGCTTTTTTGGGTTGGAATTAATTTTATGGCAGGTTAATCATACTGCTATTGGTGTTTAGAGTAACTTATTGTAAATTTCAATGAGTTATTTGCTGAAAGAGGGAAACATTCCTTATTTAAATATGTGAGATATTAGAAAGCTCAAATAGCAGTATTAAATAAAATTAACATTTTATAGAGAACATCCACTTTCTCAACTACTTCTAAACAAACTGTGCATTTATGAGATGTACAGCCCTTTGTTTTCCAATTGATATACTGATTTTATACCTTTTCTGTCCTCCAAGTTTGAGCACCATTGCTACTCAACACTGTTACCATATTTCATGTACATGCTCACAACACCAAATTGAGACAAACACCAACAAACATTCTGGATTTTCATTTAGCAACCTAATTTTCATTTTGCTTAAAACACAGCTTAGCCACATGGTTTGATTTAGTTGGCAAGAACAAAATGGACAACTTTTGTTGGAAGTCCAGACAAGCCCAGTCAGCAGTAATTTACCAAAGGAAAGCTCAGAAGCTGCACCAGGGAAGTTTCAGATTGGATGTTAGGAAAAGTTTATTCACTGAAATGCTTATCAAGCACTGGAACAGGCTTGCCCAGGGCAGCCCTGGAGGGATTTATAAGTCATGTGAATATGACATTTGGGGACGTGGTTTAGTGCTGGACTTTGAAGCGCTGGGTTGGACTCAATGATCTTAAAGAAATGTTTCAAGTTCAGAATTGCTCATAAATGCCATTTTCTGTAGCCTTCAGAACAGAAACCCAAACTGAAAACCCCAGAAAGTTGAAGCATGACATACTTGTATTCAAAGAGAATACAGTGTTAAAATAATGGCCATGTTATTTTCTCAATCTGTTTCTTCTGGCAACAGCGCTCCACTGAAAACTTCCCAATCTTGCCTGTTCTTCTCCTTTACTGCCCAACTTCTGTACATTCTTAGAAAAAACCTCAGAAGGAAGGCTACTGCTTAGTGAGCAATAGGGCTGTTAGTAAGCTTTGCTGAACAGTTGAAAAGACCTGGAGCTCCAATTGCATCAGGCAGGGATAATTCGTTGCCTGCAGCAAGCCAAAAGCACAGCATGGAACCATAGATTTTTTTCTTTTTAATATTGTTATGGCTAAAAAATAGAATATGTTTACCTAACAGAAAGCATTTTTAGATGCCTTTAACTGAAAATGAGTTGTTTTCACAGTATTTTAAAGGTAACCTCTAGGACATATTGAAGACTAGTCACTAGCAAGAGTCAGTAACTCACAAAGTGACATCTTTATGGATCAGCTCTTCACTTCCTTCTTTCTGCCCACTACGCCTGCCAGCCTGTGCAAGAAGTACAGCTGGAAGACACTCAGGAGAAATACAGAAAAATTCTCACCATCCTTTCCACTCTGGCACTGCCAGCTCTCCCACCACTCCCAGTTCTCTCTCTCCCCCAGTTCATTATAGCATTTCTGCAAGTTACATAAACCATCAGTGGTACTGAATCAAGTAATTCACTGCTGACATCAAAACATTTTGCTCAGTGTGCTGTGCTCATCTGTAGCGTAAGATGGAATGCAATTTCACAGCCTGCTGCCCCACCTCTAGGGGAGCGTTCCGGAAAGAGAATTACACCTGACATTTTTCCCTGAGATGCTGTGGGGAACTCCTGCTCTGCCCTCCAAAATGGTCAAGGGTTTATTTTTTCTTAAGCATGTAGTGACATCCTCAAAATCAATCAGTGCAAAGAGATCTCTATGATACAAATCTGCGAGCTGCATATTATTAGTACAATCTTGATAGTGGCTAAACTAAGACACATAAAAGGTGACATTCTCTGTTAAAGACAACCCGGATGCACAGAACACCTTAAATTTTATGCTGTCCCATTACACGTTTTCTACTAAAAAGATGGCCATTTCCTTCTCAGAAGGAAAATGAAGTTCCTTATTTTTATATTTGCAAAGCTGAAACGAAATGTTCTCTAGTTAACAACAAAGCCCCATTTAAAGAGATTGTGGACAGGAACAGAAATACACAGCACTGTGAGTAACTCTGTCCAAGCACACACCTGCCCTGCCTCATGTCTGCCCAAGGAGACACCCACTGACCCCCTGAATCCACAGCAATGTGTATATTGCTACATTTTTTATATATCCTTTACGTTCTGTGTTCCTAATGTAGTTATAAAAGGCTCATAAATCTTTGATGCCTTAATATCCTGCACTGTTGATTTTTTTCCTATTATTCAAATATACTAGAGCATTCTCGTATTCATTTTAATTCAAAGCTACAGAAAAATATTTTACCAGCTGATCAAAATACAAGTATTCAAGTTCTTTTAGCTTTAGTGTTTCAGTATTTGCATGATGACCTTTGTGGAGAAAAAAGTTTAAGCTCTTTTAAAGCATCAAAAAGTGCATTAGCATGTCTACAACAGCAAGAATTAGCAGAATTTTTGTTACAGTGGGAAAAAAACCCCATGCAAAGATAAAATTTGGAAGAATTGTTTAACTACCTGAATAAGCATTGTGTTTCCCCTCCACTTGCTATCAAAGATGCATTTCATTATTTTCTATAACATTACTGAACCTGGTCTGCTTCTTCAGATTCAGTAAGGCCCAATACTTAATATTTAATGAGATAAAAAACAGCTATCAAATCACTGGCCCAGAGAGCCAATTTCATCTTTTTTTAATCCCCAGTGGTATTAAAAAGTGCATTATTTTCTTAAACTGAAGTTTCTAACTACAAGACTTCCACTGGCCTACACAGTAAAGCAAGTTACAGAAGGTATGCAACACAGATTGGACAAGATTCCGGTCGCTAACACAAAATTTAATCTGGCATTAACAAATGCACAAAACTGATGTGGCCCACGCTATGTCATGAAAAATTACATTTTATTTGACAAAACTCCCTCTGAACCTGCAGCACACTTAAAAGACAAGCAGCAGCTACACACAAACACTTCAGCATGCTCTGCTGCAGCAACATCTCCCACATGCCAGGTTTGCCTTAATGCTGATCGCTCACGTATGATTTAATTTTAAAAAAGGAGAAAAAAAAGAGGAAGTAATTCATTACTGACAGAGCAAGCTCACAATTTAAGAATCACAGCTTGACTGTCATTATGCACATCCTGTTGTTTCCTGAAACAAATAAAACAAATAAAAGAAATAAAAGTGAGAACACCAAATGGGAAGATGTGAAGAGCAGAGAGGTGATCCCTATTCCTGGTGCTGACAAAAAAAATCATTCAAGGAAATAACTGTATCTCTCACAGGAACAGGGGAAAGGAGGAAGGAAAGAGAAGATGGTTTCCAGTGTTTCAGACCTGCTCACCTCCTCTTCTTCTCCCTAGATCCTGAACGCCTCTGTTCACAGCCCATCCTCATGTAATTTCAAAATTATTTTTAAAAAAGAGAAAGAAATACAAAAGTAAGAAAAGAAAAAGGATAAAAGAATATATTAGCTAACCAAAGACATGATTAAAAGACAAGTACTGGGTTGTATCCTCAGTGTATTTTAATCTCACAGTCCATCTCTTCCCCAGTTTTATCTTGTATAACTCTACTGCATATTCAGTACTGTTGTCTTAGGTTAAAAATG
>VYXD01016280.1:7786-27048 GCA_013397195.1 Hylia prasina
GTGCGCACTGGCATCTCTGCAGGGTTTTGTCTTTGATGTGCTTACTTGGACTAATGGAAAATACCCACATGTGCTGCTTCTGTCCCGTTCCCCAGTCAGAACTTAAACCATTCCTTCACCACTTCAGGAGGCAGCTGTCATCTCTTGAAGTGCTAATCCATCCGTTGTGAGCCCACACTGAAGTGTGGGCATGACAAATCCTGACCCAGAGACGAGAGGTGAATGCTGATGTGTGTGCCAGGTTTATGTGCTGCTGGAGCAACTGAGCTGTCCCTTCCTGGGGACAGGTCACTGTTCAAAGGGTTTGTCATTGGTCACTTCACTTTGCTGTTAGGTGTGACAGTGTTCTCAAGCTGACAGGGTGGCAGCTTGTTCTCACATCCCTGCAGAGGTTTTCCACAGAGCATCACAGCTGCCTCTGCACCTGACCTCTGTAAGGTGAGCTGGGTCACAGCTTGTTGGAGGGTGCTGCAAACCCATCACTGGGTTCTTGGTGCTGCTGGCAGCTGAGCTAGGTGCACAGGGCTCTGCCTGTATTGGTGTCCCTGTAGCAGAAGTGACAACACCTGTATCCTCCCCACAGTGTGAACAGCTCCTGAAAGTATCCTTTTCTTTCTGTGTAACTTTCTAAGCTCACTCAGGTGAACTGGGGTCAGCTGGGAGTCATTAGCTCTGTCGACTTTTCCTTTTGTCTTTCAGAATGAAAAAACTCTGTGGTCAAAATGCCCTTGTCTGGACCCTGCTCATTAGTGCTGTTCAGTTGTCCAGGTCTGACCAAGCCTTTCTGCTTTGCAGCAATGACAAACCACCCACTGGGCTCATTTCCTTTTCCCTTCCTGTCTGTCTCTTGTTCCCTGTCGCTGGTGGAACTCTCCTGATACGGCTCAGAGCCCTCCCAGGGCAGGTTTTTCCTTTCTTTCCCCTGCACAAGGGCAGAGGTGTGGCCAGAGGTGCCTCCCCATAGGGCAGCCACAGTGTGAATGCAAGAGGGGACCCCTCTCCTCCTCCCTGCAGGGCAAGGGAGGATCAGCTGTCCCTCCAGATGTATGCCAGTGTCTCTCTGGACCATGGGATCCTTCTCTTCCTGCCACACTGTTGCCAGATGTGCCAGTGCTGCTGCAGGGCTTGTCCCTGCCCTCCCAGCACTGTGTTCACATTCCTCAGGTGCTGGGGACACGACTGTCTGGGGTCCTGCCTGGGCAAGGGGGCGGCAGGGCCCTCCCCGGGGCAGCATCCAGGCAGCAGATCTCTCCTGCTGTTGGGAGATGGGACACCCAGATCACCAGGCAGGGAATGGGAAGGGGAGGATGTTCCCGGGAAGTGGCCCCAGGCAAGATGCCTGAGAGCTTTGGGCAGCACTGGTTGTGGGAAACAGGCAGACCCGAAATCACCAGCAGACTCTGCTTTTCCTACAGCTGGGGGTTGACTCAAGTGTCTGCCTGGAGGTTCCAGGAGCTGGAGGCTGGGCACTGGTGTCACAGCCCATGAGGTCTCAGATCTGTGCCAGTCACTGACTGATTGCGGGTTCACAATGAATCTGGAAAAGGGCCTCTTTTGAGAGTCTAAAGAGGGCACGTATGGAGGGAATGCTGCTCTCCGTGCCTCCCTAAAGCTCTGTCAGCAGTGTGCTGAGCTAATCATCCTCTGCAAGTGCAGAGGAGGACACAATCAGTGTTTAGATTGCCATTCATTTAATGACATTATAAAGGCAGGAGAAATTAATTCAGGTGCTCGGGTCCCACTGGTGTTAGATTCCCTTTTCACCATCTGGATAGGTAGCCTGTTTTGAGTGGTGAAGTATTAGCACAAAGGAAGAGTAAATAAATTTGTTGCATATTTATGATATCTTTCTGGAAAAGCACTATGCACCACAGCAGCCCTGAGTGCTTTAGGGCTGCTCTCCTTTCCATGGGCTGACGTACTAAGGCAGCCAAAATGGGTATTATGGCCCTGAAAACTGTACAGCTTCCAATTTCAGTAAATATACTGCTCTTGTCATCCTAATGGAGCACGGCTAAGTGATCCTTGTGGCGACGGGAAGGATCCCAGCGGCTGCGTTCTGCAGCTGAAACCCGACACTCCAGGTTGGGAACATAAATTGTTAATGAGCCTTGCTGCTGTCCTGCCTCCGCTCTCTGCAGACTGATGATGTATTTCTATATCACTGAGCAATATGCAAGGGACAGGTCCTTGGGGACCCTGGGGCCAGCGCCAGGCAGTGTGTTATTAGCAGCTGTGAGCTGGGGTGAATCAGCCCTACCCCAGACAGGACAGGAGGGGTATGGCTGTTGAAGCTTTCACAGTTAATTTGTAGTAGCTTCTGACAGCCTTCAAGAAAGAGAGAAACCTCTTTGGGTGTTCTGGCTGGATGATTGGATCTGACCAGGAGAGTGGTAGTAATCTGTGCTGATGTTAAGTTTTGCTGTGTGCTGGCTGTGCAAGGCCCCCCTCAGAAGATAACTGTGACCATGGGAGCTACCAGGGAAGATGGTCAGCTGGTGTAAAACAGCATCACTGTCCTAGAGCTGGTGGAGGACCCAACACCTGTCAAAGACATGATGTATTTGGGCTAGTTAAAGAGCCCAAAAGCTGGGCTAGAAAAAGAGCAGCAGTGTTCCCTTCTTTTTTCTCACTGGTGACTGTAGACAGCTTGAACCCCACAAAATGGATATAAGAGGAACAAGGACGGGATTCAAAAGTGTTTTATATTTGCTGTGGCATCACTTCCAGGGTGTGTTGGCTCTCTATCTGGAGGGACTGTGGCTGTGAGGTTTGTAATGTGAGTAAATGAAACACGGGAGAGATCATGTTAGAAACGCCATTCTTAACCCTGAAATTGTCTTGACAAGTAGATGAACCCTTTAGGTGTGATGGGAGTATTGTGTTGGTCCAAGAACATGAAAAAGACATGCTGAACAGGAACTCCAAAAGTGGAGGAGTAAACCTGCTCAGCACTGAGCAACCAGAGGAACAATGGTGAGACTGGGAAGAAAGTTGCAGGCTATTGAAGGGGTGAGGTGGAGGGCTGAAGGGTGATCAGGCTGCCCCAGGAGGACAGAGGCCAAGTACCCAGACCCTTCTCAAAGCACCCAACAGAGATGTTCTCGCTCAGAGGGTCCTCATCTTGTCCCACGTGTTTGGGACCTTTCTCAGGACACTCTGGTGGCATCATCTCCTGCTCAGGAAGGGCCAGGGTTATAAATCTCAGGGCAAGGCTCAGTGAAAGCAGCACTATGTGTTTGACAGGCTCCCCGTGGCAGTGGCAGCATGGAGGGTGGAGCTGTGGCTACTGGGGGATGGTGTGGGGGATCCATGCTGCTGGGTGATGGGAGGGTGCCTGTTCTGGAGGCACTGCTGGGTTTTGGTGATGAGCAGGGAGGATGACTTTCTGCTTTCAGCGCCTGCCGGATCCTGCTGTGCCGCTGGGAACGGAACGGTGCTCCCAGGCCGCGTGCAGCCGCTGCACTGCCCAGAGTGTTACGGTAAAGGCATTTGTTGTGCTCTCTTTCTGTCATTCTGTGCCAGAAGCATAATCAGGAGTAAAGCTTGGTGCCATGGAAGAGGGCTGCCAAGGTAGAGAAGGATTTTCCTGGATGCCAGTATTTGCAGTGCCAGGCAGAGCAGCTGGTGCCCACAGGCTGGATGCCCGAGGGTCCAGCTGCTGCTTTTGTTCTGCAGGGGAGTGCCCTCCTGTTCATGCCTAATGTTCTCAAGGTGTACCTGGAGAATGGACAGACAAAGGCATTCAGGTTTGAGAGGAGCACCACTGTGAAGGTAAGGATGCTTGGCAGGCTCTTCCCACCATCCCAGTCCAACCCATCAGCAAAGGTGTGGGCAGGGCCCTTGCAGCCTCCCACTTGCATTGACCAGCTGCTGGCATTGCTGGCTGGTGCTGGGCAGGCTGGGTTTTCTGACTTGCAGCCTCATTTCTGCGCTGGTAAGGATGTTCCTCTCTGGAGAGCACTGATTAACCCCTTCAGGTGAAAGAGCAGCATTGGAGGGAATGATCCTCCTGAATGAAGAGTGATCCTCCCTCAGATCACTTCTGCTGGGGGCATCACAGACAGGTTGCCATCATTCCCATGAAAACACAATGCTACTCTGCAGAGCCATTGATCCAGCCCTTCCCGGAACTGCTGTGCTTGGACAGAACCTTACACACCTCCAGTTTTTCTGGTCAGATTGTTGCAGCTGATCAGGGTTTACGTTGGATGTAGTAAGATCTGGCCATGGCCAGTGGTTGGAGATCATAAATTACTTAGAGGACAGGTGGTATTCTGCACCAGTGCAGATGCTGTGGGAGAGATTCATGATGGACAGACATTCTGAGGCTATCAGGCTGAAAGTATATTAAGTGGAAACACAAAGAGGTTTCATTTATCATGCAGTGAAAACTTCCCTCAGAAAAGGAGGAGTTTGTCTAGCTTATTCAAACTTCACAAAACCATTGTGGTCTCCCAGGCAAGTAAGGTCTGCAAGTGTTTTGACTTGACATGATGTAGGGTCTAGAAAAAGAAAATAGTGAAATAAAGCGAGGGAGAGGGAGAGATATTTTTTGAATGCCTGTCCCAAAGGGTTTAATTTCTAAAGGATAGATTAGCTCTTCAGCTTTGACATGAGTTTCTCAGCTCTGACATAAATGAGTTTTCCCAGTTTTTGAGAGCAGCCCTCATGAGTGTCCTCCAGAAGCACTTAAATGAGTAAAATGCTTCCCAAGTTAGGTGTTTCCAGAAATTCCTCTGTGTCTTGAGACATCCTGGGTTAAAACAGAGGGGAGTCAAACATTTTTGCTTGCCTCAAGAGGCTTGGTTGAGTCCAAGGGCTTCTGTTTCAATTTGTGCTCAGTCAAGCCTGAGGTGATATTTTATTTTTGCCAAAAGTAAACCTTGTTACTTTCATAACAGTTAGAACATTGACAGAATTCTCTGTTACAAAGTGAAACACCAGTTTCAGTCTGATTTGGTAAGATTTTTACAGTTATGGTCTCAAATTCTTGTTTATTGGAGAGAAATGTTTTTCCTCAGCTCTTTTTAGTTTCTTCACAAATCACAGAATCACAGACTGATTTGGGTTGGAAGGGACCTTAGAGATGATCCAGTCCCAATCTCCTACCATGGGCAGGGACACTTTTCACTTGCTTCAAGTCCTGTCCAGCCTGGCCTTGGACACTTCCACGGATCCAAAATGTTGCAGAGTTCAAGAAAGCTAGAATAACAAACACAGCAAATACCTGGGTCAAGGGTGACAGAAAGTCAACACCACGAGCTGAAAACTGTAAAACTTTGAGTGTGAGGCAACTCAGAACAGGCAGCTCCAGGAAATGGATTTGATACCTGTGACACCTTGGAGTTTGCAAAGCTGCAGCTTCCTCACCTTGTCCCCCTGGCCTGCTGGGATGTGTCGTGCTCTGTCTGTCCATGCCTCTGCAGTTCTGCAGGCTGGAGTCACACAGTGACCCACCCTGTGGTGTGTGAGTAGTACTGGTGCCACATCTGAGCTCTGTGTGACCCCTGTGCCCCTGCCAGGACATCGTGCTGACGTTGCAGGAGAAGCTGTCCATCCGCAGCATCGCCCACTTTGCGCTGGTGCTGGAGGAGCAGTACAGCCTGGCCAAGATCCACCTGCTGCACGAGGAGGAGCTCATTGCAGAGGTGAGCAGAGCCCCCCATGCATCCCACAGCCCTGCAGGGGTCACTGCTCCCCAGGAACAGAGACCAGTGAGGGGCACAGGGAGCCCAGCGCTGCAGGTGTCACCAGAGTGATGCCATCCACTTCTGCCATGGTATTCACCCACATCCCTGGGGAAGGGGCACTTTGGGAGCATCCTGAGTGCCCACACAAACAGAGCAGTATCCATGGGCTGGTGTTGCCTGGACCATGGAGAGTTGTCATGGGTGACATCCTTTGTGCTGCCTGTCACATCGGGCCATCCACAGAGGACTGCTTGAGCCTTAAAACAGCTTTAAGGTAGCTGTGCATGACCTCATTTACTGTTCCCTCAGTAGTCAGAGCATTCACCCAGGCAGGGGCCACTTGGATTAAATTCTGAGTCAGTACTTTTTGTCCTGTAAACATGAGGTGAGCTTGTGTGGTCCTGCTGCTCTAACAGTAGTGCTGGTTTGTCAGGAAGTGCCTGCTCAGGCATCTCAGCTCTGTGCTGATGGGTTTGTTGGTTGGCAGTCTGTTGCAGAGGGGCTCATGGAATCATATAGAATATCCAGAATGGGAAGGCACACACAAGGATCACTGAGTTCAAGTCCCTCAGTGGCTGATGCTGTCAGACCAGTGAGCACATGGGTCAGAGGATTTCCAGTGGGCAGGATTTGCCCAGAATAAAATATGCTGATGTATAACTCAGAGTCTTGACCTTGTATTGACATTACAGAGATGATTCAGGGGTCTGTTTAAGGCTGCTGTGTCTTGTGACTGTACTACAAAGCAGAGCAGCCTGCCCCTTCCCCTGCTGTTATCACACAGCCCCAAAGCCTGTGTCCTAGTCACACAGCAAGTGTATGGGATCAGTGAGTATTTAAATGAAGTGTTGTTGTCAAAGGGCTTCTGGGTTACTGCAGGGAGAAGAAAAAACAGATGAAGAATCAGAAATAAAATTACAAACACTAAGGAAATCTCCTTGTGCTTGTTAGGGACAATCTGCACTATCCCCTTGCCAGTGGTGTTAAATGATTCCTGTGGGTTTGCAGCACACAGGCTCATTGTGCACTTGTGGAGGGAGAGCCTGTGGTGTGATGCCCTCTCTCTGTTGCAGGTGGTCCAGAAAAGAGACTCTCATGACTACCGCTGCCTCTTCAGAGTGTGCTTTGTCCCCAAGGACCCCTTGGACCTCCTGCAGGAAGACCCAGTGGCCTTTGAATATCTGTACCTGCAGGTGACACTGGAGCATGCCATGCTTAGGAATCCCTTCTCACCCCATTCTCATTTTTGCTTTAAACCAGAGCATGCCTCAGACTGGCTCAGCTGTATGGATGTGAAATGCAGAGCACTTAAAATCAGAGCATTTCAATTCAATTTGCCTTAAATTCATTAATCAACTTGTATGCTTGGCTGGTGATATCCTTAATTAGATGCATGGTATCATGTTGGCAGTCTTGTTCTGTGCTCTTGCTGACCTGCCTGTGCTCTGTTTGCCCCAGAGCTGCAGTGATGTGCTCCAGGAAAGATTTGCTGTGGAAATGAAGTGCAGCATGGCATTACGTCTGGCTGCTCTGCACATACAGGAGAGGATCTACACGTGTGCTCAGCCACAGAAAGTGTCCTTGAAATACATTGAGTAAGTGCACAGATTTCTGTGTTCTGGTGTAACTAAGCCCAGCCAAAGTAGTAGACACCTAAAAGTGGCATCAGCTTGCTGTTTGCCATATGTGTAGCTCTCCACAGGAGTCCAAAGGGGACTGCAGCCTCTTGGCTGTGCTGCCCGTTTTAGGGCAGGGTGGCCTCGTGGGCCTCCCTGTCCTTAACCCACTGAACTACCTGAGCAGTACAGACAGTAAACACCTGAGTGTGTCCCGAGGCAGAGGGAGGGTCTTATCTGTCAAAAGACCAGGGACTTGAAACTGCAGATCTCTCACACAGTGATGGTTACCCAAGCTGCTCCTGCCAGTATTGACTGCAATATCTGGGAGAGAGAGGGTGTAATCATCAACTTTGCACAGCTAGTACATCTCTTCATCCACCAGAAGCGTACCAAAAATACCTATTTTGGGCAGCGATAGATCCTGTGAAGTATTGGGATCTGTGGGGAAATGACCAAAAAATGCTTTCATTGCAGCAGGTGTGCCATGCTACATGTTGGTGCTCTTGGACTGCACCTGCCCTAGAGAAGCCCCTGCTCTAGGCAGTGGTGACGAACTCGTTAATGACCAGGCACTGGTGTGGTGACTGGCTTAATTACCAGGCACCGGCTGCCTCGTGTGCAGCCAGATGTTCCCAGCTGCATGAAAGGAGTGGGGACAAGGGGCAGCTACACTGCGCTCACCTCACAGGTGTTTAATGCTTGGGCCGAGTAAACTCTCCAGCAGCACACATGGCCCACAGTTTGGGTCCAGGAAAATGAACGTGCTGAAATGTCATAATCTTGTCACCAAAGCAAGATGCATGCAAGGACAGAATCGTCATCCTCTGGATGGTGAGGGGATATTGGGACTGTCCTGCTAATGAAGGTTGTGAATTTCCTCCTGTGAAACCATGTGAAAATGGCCATTCTGCACCAAAGCACACGTTGTCCAGTCCTGCTGGTGGAAGGTGCAGGTAGCAGTGAATTTAAGGCAGCGAGGCCACTGGGGGTGTGTCACAGCCCCCCAAGGTTGCCTGGTGTCTCTGCCCTGTTCTGTGCTGCTGGGGGTTAGAATGGTTGGGACCCTCTGTGCTCCCTTCCCTCTTTCTGCCAGGAGGGACTGGGGAATTGAAAACTTCATCTCACCCACCTTGCTTCGAAACATGAGAGGGAAGGACATCAAGAAAGCCATCAGCTACCACCTGAAGCGGAACCAGGTGCTGCTGGACCCTCGGCAGAAGGTAGCATTGCAGCCCCGGGTGACAGTGCCCCCAGGGTGGTGGCAGTGTCCTCCCCCATGGGTCTCCTCCCTGCGTGTCACCTGGGGCTTTTCTCCCTGTGCCCTCACTCACTGATCTCCCTGCACTGCGTGTCCCACTGCACTTTGCTGTGGGCTGCCAGATGCTCAGTGGGCCATGTGGGATGGTCCATGGACACCTCTGTTGCCTGTCCAGACTGAGCTGGATGTGCTGGTCAGACACCCAGTCCTGCACGGCTGAATGTCTCAGTCCTGCAGCTGCCTGCAGTACCTGTTTCTAAACTGTGTTTCCTCTCTTGCCAAACAAAGCACACGCTCACAGCATCCCAGGTGCGCCTGAGCTACCTGCAGATTCTGGGAGAGCTGAAGATGTACAGTGGGAAGATCTTCAATGCCACCATGATGGTACGAGCTGTTTATTTACGTAATTGCTTTTGGCATTCAGTCCTGCTGGCCACACTGCTTCTCCCTGTCCTGGAATATCATGGTAGATGTTGGTAAGGGCCTCTGCTGGAGAAACTCAGCATAATTCCATTAAAGTGTCCACAATGGGACCAGCCTACAAAATAGTTATGCATGTTTTTTCTAATTGAAAGCTGTGACTCTTGCTCTTCAGATAACTCATGTCTATATTGTGTGTGTTATAAAGTACTTGAGAAATCTGGGGAGGCTTCTAACTCTTGAAAACATACTGGAAACATTTAAACCTCACTGTAAAAAAAAAAAAAACTCTTCTCTTTTTACAAGAGGTTTCTTGGGTTGTTGATTTTTATGTCAGTCCCCACCTCAGGGTCTGTGCTGAGCTGCAAAACACACGCTGTGTCACACAGGAAGCTAGCCAATGTTGGTGGGTCTGTACCAGAGCAAGACCTCACCCATGGGTCACAGTAATGCTAAAGTTTACATCTACATGCAAATGGAACAATTTCTGCCAGATTATATGTGCGTTAATTCATTTTTTGTTAAGTGTCTCACCCTAACAGAAAGCAATGACATTTCTTCCAACCCCAGAAATGTCTTTGTAGGTTTCTACCCTACAGCTGCAGCAGCTCTCACTGGGTCCATATGGGGACACCCTGGGCTGCCAGGTGACACTGCTGACAGCTGAGCACCTGCTGCCCACCATGTCTCTGGGTCTGCCAGGTGGATGGTGCATCCCTGGGGCTGCCTGGGGCCATGGGAAGCTGCTGCTGTGTGGGGTAAAGAGCAGGGAGCAGGTTCCTGTGGCAGCCCAGCAGCAAAGAGAGTCAGTGCTGAGATCATACAGTCCCTGCCCAGGCTTTGTTGACAGGTTTAACCTCTGTCCCTACAGCTGCAGGACAGGGAATCATATGTGGCATTGCTGGTGGGCGCCAAGCATGGCGTGAGCCAGATCATCAACAGCAAGCTCAACATCATCACCAGCCTGGCCGAGTTCCCTAGCATCAGCAGGGTGGAGCTCAGCGAGGAGTCCGAGCGAGTGAGCACTGTCAAGATCTACCTGCAGGACCTGAAGGTGAGTGGCTGTGTGGGGACGGAAGCACAGAGGAGTCACCTGCACCATCAGCTCCTCTCAAAGGCTGAGGGTGTTGCCAGGATAAAAAGCTTAGAACAAACTTGGGAGGGAAAGCTTGTAGGAAGAATAAAAACAATTACTAGAAGGAGGTCTTCCTGCTGAGGAAAAGTGATTTCCTCCATCAGTGAGACACACCAAAGGAACAAAAGGCGAGAAAAATAACTCCTCTTTGTCTGTGCCTCCTGCAAATCAGACTGAGGGAAGTATGAGACAGCGGGGGTGCCTTGTCCTTGTGCAGCCTGTTCCTGCAGACTGTGGTACAAACAATATTTGTTTATTCTAATCTTTTTTACCCTTTTCTCCCCCACACCTCCAAAAAATAAAACAAACTAAAAAAAGCTGCTTACTCTGCTGCTGGAATCAAACAGTGCGAAGGATCTCGTCTGCCTCATCGTTGGTTACTACAGACTCTTTGTGGATGCAAACATCTCCATATTTACCTGGGGAGAGAAAAAACAGCAACTGCACCGTGTCTCAGCTGAAGAAGGTTTTAAAAAGCCTTTTTTTTTACAAAGGATGGGGAGGAAGTGGGTGGATGACCCAGCTCCTGGGAACAGCATCCTGTGGGAGCAGTAACCCGGGCCTGTGTGGTAGCACCTGCAGATGATTAAGGCTGGACTTGATGATCTTAGAGTGCTTTTCCAACATTCATGGTGCCATGATTCTGTGATAGCTGCAGGCTTGTGGGAGTTGCAGACCAAGGCTTGAGGCAAAGGGTCAACTGGTGGCTCCCGGGTGCTGCTCTGGGCTAGAAACACCCCACAGGTCCAGCTGCACCTTCCCTTGTTGGCTGGTGAGCTGGTGAGGGCTGAGCCCCCTGGAGCCCGTGGGAGAGGATCTGGCTGACCCCCTCCACCCACAGGATGGCCTGACAAGTTCGTTTAAATCCCAGGGTATGAATCCCGAGCCTGCAGCGACTCTGAAGATTCCTCCTGGGACCTGGATTCCTCCTCGGAGCGTCGCATGGACACCGCTGTGGCGTGTGGCGGTGCGGAGGGGCAGGGAGAGCCCTGCAGCCCCGGGGGGAGCAGCGCAGAGCCCCCGGCTGGAGCGGGTGACCCGCGGGACGGGGGTGACAACGCCACCGACAGCACATCCGAGGCGTCCGACTCGGCCAACACCGAGAGCCGAGGGTTCAAGACTAGCGGCTCCAGCGACTCCATGGACGCGCTGGAGGAAGATGAGCTGGAAGCGTGCTCTTCCTCCAGGCCAGAGCTGTTCCACTTTTACACGCCGACCGTGCAGGAGATGAGCAGTTCCGACAGGAGCTTCGTACCGGTGTGTGCCGCGGGCAGCCCCGGCGGGGCAGGATCCGGAGACTATTTCTGCTTCCTGCAGGTGCCGCCGGCAGAGCAGGCGGGGTCCGGGGGCAGCCCCTCGGGGCAGGGCCAGGGGGCGTCCACTCTGGAGGCCAGGCTGTCCGAGGTGGACACCACGGGCTACTACAACCTGTGCTACAGCACATCCCCCGCGGGCAGCGCGCAGGGCAGCAGCACCGGCCCGAGGCACGGTGCTTCAGCTCAGGAAGGGCGCAGCACAGGGGACAGCGACCTCGTCCTGAAGCCACCCCCGGGCTTCAGTGACTCCAGCTCCGAGGAGGAGTTCTACGATGCTGCGGACAGGCTCAGCCCTCCGGACACGCTGGCAGGTAAAGCCACACCCACGGGATGCAGGTCCTTCCTCTCACTGCTGGGCTGGGGTGCTGCCTCTGCTTCCTTCGGGCCTCCTGGAGGGATCACCTTCCAGCTCCTGGTAGCTTCTCCAGGACTTCTGAAGGAGCTTTGAACACCCATTTTTCACAGGCCACTCCCTCCTCAGCACCATTACAGTGACATTGCAGGAGGATTTCTTATCACATGCAAACACTGGGTGCTTGGGAAAAGTCAGTTTTCAGAGGAGTGGCATTCTGGAATGTCTACTCTCTTCCTCTCTGCTCAGGAGACCCCAAACCTGTAAAACATTGTTACAGGAACCCTCAAGATCAAAGGTGATGTTCAGATCAGAGGCTTGTTGCAGAGTCAAGGGTTCCCAGGGCTAGGCAGCTGTCTGACCACTGCATTTTCTCAGAAATGGGAGGATTCTTGTTTCTGAAGTAATCAACTCTTTCAGTATTAACAGAACCTCTTAAGAACTTTATTTATGTAATTAGAACACTTCTGGCTTTTATAGTAATGCACAGTCACCATACTGTGTACAGGCAAAAAATATGTCATATCTGGAAATGGTTATCATCTAAATATCCAGATGGGAACCTCTGACCATGTTTTTATTTGATGATAAGCCTATGGCTGCAGGCCATAGTCTGCTGTCCCCAGATTTAAATGGGGAATTATACCCACACCTGCCTTTAGGTGAAGCTACTCCAGAACCCTCATCACTAACCCTGGGCTTCAGTCCTTGTAGCCACACACCCAAGCTCTACCTTTTTCTTGACATCAGACTCCAAGTAGGTACTTGATCATGAGAGACCATTTCCTTTTGCCCTTGGGAGCAAGGCATTGCTGCTGGACATTTGTGCCTGTGATTCCAAGTCCTGTGCCAGGAGTTTTTTGGCCCACTGTGTAGGCATGTGGGTATTCTGCTGCCCTGGACTACTTCCTTATTTCTATGTTTTTTCTTGCCATCAGGCTATGATACAGCATCCTGGAAGGGCACGGAGAATTCCTCCTGCATCCCAAAGAGGCTGAGGTGCTACAGCTTGGGGGCGAATCCATTGATGAGGGAGAAGCATGGGCAGGAGAAGGTGCTGACCTACACCAAAAGTCTGAGAAAGAGAAGGTCTTTCCTGAAAACTGATTACACCTCTCAGGTCAGTTTCCCTGTGGCTCTCCCGGGCTCTCCGCAGCGCTGCTGCTCCTGGCCACCCACTCAGCCCTCTACAGAGGACACAAGGAAGGACCTGGGGATTGGGCTTCCTGTGGCCACCCAGGCCCAGAGGGACACCATTGGCCCAGACCCCTGCTCTGATCTGATGGACATGGAACCTGACACCATGGAGACCAAGTCAGTGATGGAATGGCTGGTTTCCTCCATTTCGGATGTTCACCATCCTGGTGACCAGCGTGGGGATGAGGACAGCAGCCTCCAGCCAGAACATCCCCCTTTGCTGTCCCTAGAGCCGCTTCCCAGAGGTCAGAGTGGACCTGCCCAGGAAAGCTCCCCAGTGGAGACAGATCCCCGGTGTCTGGGCAAAGAGAGCTGTGTCCCCACAGGAGGCTGCCAGACCCAAGGGGCACAGGAGGAGAGGAGTGAGGTGGTGGCCACCCAGCACAAGGCCAGTGTTGTGCCCTCTGCTGTTGTTTGCCCCACTGATGAACTCCTGCTGCTGCCACCAGCTCCTGGCCCCAGCATGGCCCCTCCCCAGGACCTGGCCAAGGACCAGGGGCTGCTCCCTGTGAGTGTGGAGCCTTTCCTGGCTCCCTGTCAGGAGAGCAAAGCCGATGGTCAGAGCTGTATCATTAGCAAGGCCAGTGTTGGTGGCAAGGGCTGTGCTGATGGTCAGTGCTGTGCCAACAGCAGCAGTGAGGGCAGCGTGTCCCAGGCCAGGAGCCGACAGGTGGTGAATGGGGAGACCCTGCGGAAGGTGCACAAAGGCCACGCGGGGTTCCCAGATGCAGCCCAGCTCCTGGCAGATTGTGGCAGTGCCTCGGGGGTTCTCACCCGCCTCTCTTGGCTCTCATTCGGGGTGAGGACAGACCCTATGTCACGCAGCCTGCTGCAGGACAGGGTCGATGACCCGCTGGAGCCTTTGGCCTGTCTGACAACCAGCAGGTGCATGGGAGTCAATGTTGTTGGAAGGAAGATGCCAACATCCCCTGCTGGTTTTGGCAAGGAGCTGGTGAGCAGCTCAGGGCTGGGCGCAGGGCAGCCCACAAGAAACACAGGAAATGTGGCACAGCAGGAGCCACAGCCTGCACAGGCTTCTCTTCCCAGAGAACAGGCTGCAGGGCTGGGAAAGGACCCCTGCCTGACTCCATCTGCAGGGCTTTCCATCTCCTCGGTCCCAGTTCCCTCGGGACAACGAGCAGGAGACCACAGGGCTGCAAAACACCCCTTGCTCTGTTTTAACCCCGAGGAGGGTGAGCAGACCCCTCTGCCCCCCATCCCAGCTGGGCCCTTGGGCTGTTCCCCAGCACCACGTGGGTTGGACAGCTGTGGCTGCCGGCTGCCCTACATCAGCTGTTTCCCCCAGCCCCACAGCCAGGGGGAGTGTGAAACCAGCCCCCCCCAGTTTCCAGGGCCCCTCACCACTCCACCATCCAGCAGCTGCAGCCTTCCCAGGACCCCTGGGAGCACTTTCCCAGTCTCCATTGCTGGGGATGTGGCAGGGCAAGACCCCCACATCCGAGTGCTTGGGCAGCTGAAGGACCAGGCATGGATGAGCCCTGCGGATTTTTCCCGCTTCCTGGCCTACACTGTGGAGCTCCAGGAGGTTGTAGGGAAGCTCTGTGGGAACCAGGCAACCCACCTGCACAACCAATGTGCAGAGCAGGGTGCAGAGAGCAAGGGTGCCCTGGGCTGGGCTTCCCAGGACCTGCTGTCCAGCTGCCAGGCACTCCTGAGCACGGAGCAACCTCTCACAGAGGTGCAGTGTGCACTGCGGGCAACGTTTGACCGCCTGGTTCACCTGGCAGTGACCTGCTTCCAGGTGACACACTGCCAGCAGTGCAGGCAGAGACAGCAGGAGCTGGGAGCTGCGCTGGGGGATGTGGTGGGCACCTACCAGCAGCTGGTGCAGGCTCTGCACCAGCAACTCCATGGACAGGTCTGCCCTGAGTTGGGCACCAGGCTCCTTGCCCGCCAGCACACAGCCCTATCCGCTGCCATCTTCTGTCTCCTGCAGCAGTTCAGGGCATCCCCGTGGCTGTGACAGGTGGGGTGGGGGCACACGAGGGCACTGAGGGGGACAGAGTCCAGATGTGTGCCTTCTCTCCACCTCAGGCGCTCCCCAGGTGATGTTTAGCCCAGGATGGCCATGGGAGGATGTGCCCACACCCATTGGCTGGGCTCCCCAAGAGCACTCATGCCACAAATGCTCTTGGAGCACTTCAGTGTGTGTCTTGCCCAGGGCCTGTCCCTTGCCTCCCACAGGCTCTGCAGGTGGTCAGTCTCACAGTGTTTTCCCAGCTGCCTTTGATGCCTAATGGCCTTTGTCACCCACGAGGAAGAGTGGGAGCCTTTCAGCCTGCCTTTCACTCACTCTGCTCTCCAGGCAGGCTCTGGACTAAAGGGACCTTAAGCCCCACCCTGGCTGAATGTGGAGGACCCCAGGTAGCTTTCTCCACCTTCTGTGGCCAAGGGAACACAGTGGTCCCATATCCAGCTGCTTTTCCTTAGCTAGAGAGGGTCATCCCAGCTGGGGTGGCAGCAGTGCTGCTCCAGCTGTTCCTGTGTCAGCAGCTGCTCTGCTGGCCCATGCTGGTGAGCTAGACAGGCCCTCGTGAGCTCCCACCCACCATCGGAGCAAATCGTGGCTCTGCAGCTGCCAGAAGAAAGGGCAAGCCCCAACACCACAATGCTGTGGTCAGAGCTGTGCAGGGACCAGCACAGGCTCCCCCAGCAGGGACCAGCCCTGTCCCCCTCTCAGCAGGTGTGACTCACCCTGGCCAGGTGTGAGCTGGAAGGTGGTTTTGCTGTGCATTCCTGTGAGGCAGCACTGCAGTGCCCTTGGAGGGAGGAGCAGAGGCCAGTCCCTCATTGCTGTAGTCTGGCCTGGGGATATTAGGGGTTAGCTGCCTTTTCCCAAGGAGCTGCTGCTGCTGCAACTGAGGGCCACAGGTGGGCTTGAGTGATGGCACCACCTCTCCCCAGGCACTGTGGGGACAGGACTGTTCCCTGGCTTGGGGACACTGAAGGGGATCATTTCCATATCCAGCTTGCCAAGAGCCTCCAGGGCACAGCAACAGGCACTGGACAACACTGACACCACAACACTTGGAGCTCCTGTTGTTGCTTAACCTCAGGTTAACCCCTGGCTTGGGTTAAACCACAACAGTCCCCAACTGCTCCTGCAGACCCACGGTCACACGCACTTGGACACAAGCCCCAAGGCTGTGAAAGGGTCTTGCTGTGAGAGAGGAATGAAAACATAACCAAACTTACCTCAGATGATCTTCAGGTCCTGCTGCCACTGGCCATGAGGTTTTAGGGCTCTTCTGGCAGCAATCGCTGAGGTAATGTATGGACTCAGCTGCACCAAACACATTTCCTGCTGTGGCTGTAGCATGTGACACTGCAGAGCACAGCCAAGCCCAGGTACCTCCCAGCAGGGACCCGGGGTCCAGGACCTGTGTGTGTCAGGTGTGACGAGGTACCACTCATCAGTAACTGTATAGACACAATGGGGATCTAAACCTTTCGTTTTATATTAGATGCTTACAGCTAGCCAAAGGCTTCAACAACTCACCAAGTCTTCACTGGGTTTAAGCTGTTAGGATGTAGAGCCCTTGGTAGCTGCTCTCCATCCCGCGATCTCCTGCAGGAGCAGCACTGTCCTGTCCCATGGTAGGGGGTTTTCCTTGCCCATAAGCTTTGCAATCCTAACTTCACCTTACTCTCTGTTTCAATAAAATGAAGAAAACACCTTAAAGCTCTCCCCTCTATCCCAGAACAAGTGGAGGTGCAGGAGTCACAATCAATCAGCTGCAAAGAAGCAAAACTGAATTCCTGTCAGTTTTCACTTGATACCAGGCTCCATCAGCTTTTCTTTCCTGCTCGGGGGCATGGGGGATGTCCAGCACCACATCCCTGAGGTAGAAGGTGTTGCTCCAACATGGTCCTCACACTGCTGGAAACAGCTGTCTCCTGTGCACATTCATGCTGGTGCTTCTTGCCTGTGCAGCTCTTCACCACAAAATAAAGCGTTTTCTTGGGCAGCAGTGGTGCACTGGGGTGTTTCCATCTGTTCTGCTGTATCTGGTAGCACATAGCCTTTTCCAGAAGAAACGCCAGCCCTCAGAGCTGCTGGCCAGCTCCGCGTCTCGTAGTAGGTGGACAGGACATCAAAGACTGTCAGGAGCAGAGAGATGCTGACTCACACACATGCTGTGACAATGGCACCAGCAGCTCCACACACACCCACTGAACACACGGGAGGTGATGACAGCTGACCCAGGGAAGGTCCCCTGCTTAACATCTGATGAGCTAGTGCTTGAAGCAGCTTATGTAGAGGACTTTAGGGAGCTTTGGGCAAAGCAGTGGCTGTGTCAACTGCAGTGAGGTGCTCCCATCACTGTTTTGGCTGACATATGCCACCTGCCAGTGTGCGTCCCCCCCACAGTGAACCACACCTGCTGTGCTCCCACTATCACTCCCAAGCACAGAGACCCCATCCCTTGGGCACACAGAGCCTTCAGCCACTTCCTCTGCCTTGTGTCCATGGAGGGCCAACACAATCCTCATGTCAGGGGTTAAAACTTTTGAGGAGCTGGTGTGAGTCCTGAGCCCCTCTGCAGTCACCAACAGAGAGACATTCACCTTGCAGAGGTGAAGGAGCATGAGCACATCCTCTCTGTGACCAGGTGTGCCAGCCCATGGGGGTACAGGACACCAACACCCCTCCCTGCCATTGTCAGACTTGGCTGAGGTGGCACAGGCCTTCAAAGTCCCGTCCCTCTGTGGCCTGTCCCAACAGCAGCCCCCAGCACCCCTCCACCCAACTGTTCCCTGCCTCATGCACAGCTTCCCGGGAGCAGGGGATCACACCCAGCCTTTGGATCACACCAGACTCCCATGTGACCCTCCAGCCCCCAAGCAGCCCCTCACCCTGGTTGATGGCCAGCGTCTCGGAGTGGTAGTTCCTGGAATTGGGGGCTTTCACCATGTACTCACGGATGGGGAGCCGGGCTGTCTGCAGGCACTGCTCCCGTGCCCTCCGCAGGGTCAGCTGCTGCAGGGGACACATGGACACGCTGACACACGGCCTCACACGTACGCCCTGAGCAGCCACAGAGCCAAAACCTGCCCTGGGGCTTGTGGCACCCATACTGCTGCAGCCTCTCCCAGCTCGCTGCTGGGTCCAGGTGGAATTTGAGGAAAAAGGGATCGTGGAAGCAGCCACAGCACGCAGATGTCTCTGCTCATGGGGCAGGCACCACATACCTTGTGAATACTCTCGTCCACCAGCCCTCCCAGCACGTACACTTTGTCCGGATCGATGTCTTCAAGGACTAGAAACAGGACATGCAGTGGCTCACCACCACACAGCAGTCAATCCTGCAGGACAGTGTTCTCCCAGCAGACCCCCCTCCCAAGGACAGCAGTGGGCAGAACCTCCTCACCCTAGGGGCTGTGGCCTGGGAGCACACAGGTCCCACCAGCACCAGATCTGAGCACACAGCATGTCTCACACAATGCGAGACAGCCCATGTGAGGAACAACTTGCCTGAAGCATGGAATGGCCTCAAAAAGAAATTTCTAAAAGTCAGTCTTTTACCCTAGTTCTCCCTTGCCTAAAGCATGTGAAATATTTACCATTCTCAGAGTCAGGAGTGAGATAAACAATGGCCTCCAAAGGAAACAGGTCCAGGTAACTCTCTGGAGTTGTATCCATCTCGAAAACACAAGACAGAGTGAAGCAGCCCATTAGTCTAAGGTACTGTCTGCCAGAACAACGCCCTCTCCCAGACACAGAGATATCCCAGGACTGACACTACTGCTCTGGACATAGAAACTGCTAAAGCTCTTGTAGATCCTACAGATCTCTAGTGACCTGGGGCCCTCCTTTTTCAATTGGATAATGTTTCTGTTCTGGGCATCGATCAACATACCTAAAAATTCCATTAAATTTTCTCCTCATCAGAAGTTCTCAGGGTGCTTTGAGAATGGGACAGCAGCAACAATTGACTAATTTTAAATAAGATGCAGAGCACAGGGCTGAGCTCTCCCCCGATCCTGCGCCAGACCCTCACCAGGTATCCAGCGAAGCCGTCGTTCATACGGAAGCACTGTTCATAGATCGGCGTCCCCGCCGCAAACTCCGTCAGGCACAGCCAGAAGGGCCGAGCCGCGCGGCGGTTCGCCCCGTAGAGCCTCCGGATCGGGGAGGCGAGGCGGCCACTCTCCTTGGGGACAGAGCGGGACGGTGACCCCGAGCCCGGGGCTGGCGGTCCCGCCGACCTCCCGGTGCCCCGCCCGCAGCTGGGACAGGCACACGCGGA
>VYXD01016280.1:29967-44165 GCA_013397195.1 Hylia prasina
CTCCTAGGCTCGCTGTGCCCGAGGGTGCCCGTCCAGCTGTGCCCGGGGATCCCGAGGCGCACGGTCCGTTCTGGTGACCAGGTGTCGCTGTGTACATCATCAGCACCCTGGGCTGTGGTTTAAATAACTGGGGCAAGTACCTGGCGTGAGGTGTCATCCTGAGCTCCTCCCACCTCACCTGGGTGGAGCAGGGACTCTCCCTCTCCAGGAGGAGCGGGGCCGGGGGTTACAATCCTGCTGACGAGTACCCGGGTCCGGCTGCTGCCCGGTGCTGCTAAATCGGTGTTTTGCAAGGGTTCAGTGAAAAAAACCCAACTGGTTTGAAAAAGGGCAAATAGATATTGGAGATAAAGCTTAGATACAGTATTACTTTTTCTGTCACAGAACCCGTGGAAGGCGTGGGCAGAAGGTGGGCAGAGGGACCAGCTGACACAGAAAATCTGTGGCATAACAGGCACCTGCTGGGGGGCAAAACCCAACACAAACATGGAGTTTTCTGTTCTGTTCCCTGCAGGTCAGTGCTGACCGTCGCCTGTGAACAGACTGAAGTCCTGCTCTTTGACCCAATTTCTTCAAAGCACATCAAGACTCTCTCTGAAGCTCACGAAGACTGTGTAAATAACATCAGGTACGTCAGGAGGGACATTTTGACACAATCCAGCCTATACTTAGGCATTATAGTTTAAATCCTCTGTCACTTTCTTGGGATAGAGCTGCAAATAGCAAGAGCAGGAGTCTAAATCCATCACTATTTTTATCATGTAGTATTTGAACTTTTAAATTCAGGGGGTTTAAGCTGAATGGCTCTGGGTTCTGGGAATAGATTTTGAGGCATGAATTTAAGGTATCTAACAATATTGCAGCTGCTCTTCACTCAGATTCTCAAAGCAAAAAAACCTGCTCCAAAACCCCAAAACAACAACCAACTACACAACAACAAAAACCTTCCATCAAGAACTAAACCCAAACAAAAAAACCCAAGAAACCTGTAGAATATTCTGAGTGTTTTCACTCAGAAGAGCCAAATATGGAGTGCCATGTTCATCAGGTAAGTCGGTGTTTTTCCCAATCTGGTTGTCCTTTTTACAAAAGACTTAGGTTTAATATCAGGTAGACGTCTGTCAGGAAAGCTAGATTAAAATGTGTGTCTGACACAAAGGAACAGAATTCCGTTCTGCACACGGTTTCTACAGCATTACCTGGAGCCTTGTTCAGGATAATGAGCAGGATTTCAGTCACTGTAGCACTGCAGAAGTTCCTTGTAATAAAGCATCAAAAATGCTTACTATTTAGCAAAGTTTGGGATTTTTCCCGTGATAGTTGATTGTTGTTCATTCTTCAGAGTTGTTGCCACTTTTGTGTGGTGTAGCTCTAGGCTTAAAGGATTTTTAGTGTGTGTTTTTTGGACGGGTGTCTTGTTCCTTTTACCTCAGGTAGGGCTTTTCTTAATTGAGTGCCTTCATAGAGTGAATTCCAGACATAAACCAGCATGCCTTGTCCTTCTGAAAGTAAAGGCATGCCTGAATTCCAGTGGTGCTCACCTTTGATCTACATAGTTGCAAACTCAGTGATTTCATCCATTGAATTTGTCACTGAACCAAATCGCTTGTGTTGAAACAAGGTTTCACTCGGTGTTTTTGAAAAGCCTTGCGTTTGCTTCACTAAACTCTAGCTTCCGTTTACTCGGTTTATTTCCTAGCTCCGGTGAGCCGAGTGCTGTCCAGAGGGGGAACATACTGACTGCAGGGGTTCTGTCTGAGCATGTGCTTTTCTGGTGGTTTGGCTCTTGTGTGATTTGCACACAATTCATTAGCACACAAATTCCCTAGAAAACCCCCAAACCAAACTTCTGCTGTGCCTCTGTGTGTGCTCGTTTGCTGCTGCAAAGGCACTGGTTGGTTCGTATCCCAACAGTTCTGCTTTTAGTGGAGCTTTCACTGGCATGTATTCTGCATTAAGTTTTCAGGGCTTTTGTTTGTGGCTGCTCTCTTATCTGTGTTAGCTTACACTCCTGCTGCAGCCCACTCCTGTGCAGACAGCCCTGAGCACCGCAGTGTTTCCCTCCTGCCCCAGGTTCCTGGATAACCGACTGTTTGCGACGTGCTCCGACGACACGACCATCGCGCTCTGGGACCTGAGGAAGCTCAACACCAAAGTGTGCACTCTGCATGGCCACACCAGCTGGGTCAAGAACATCGAGTACGACACCAACACGAGGTTACTGGTGACCTCAGGCTTTGATGGAAACGTGATCATCTGGGACACCAACAGGTGTGTGGCTGTGCTCGCCCTGTGGCCTTCCTGCAGCACGCCAGGACAGGAGCACCAGGCCCTCTGTACAAGATGCAAAGCCTGCATCCCTGAGTGGGGCTGCTGTGTGTCCTGAAATGCTGGGAGTTTATAGCCCTTACTAAGAGCTTGCATCGCCTCTCTGGTGATAGTAAATGGCTAGAAAGCAGCTTCTCCTTGTCCACCTAGTTGAGGTGTTAGGGTATGGGTTGGATGATGATGTCCAGAATCAGAGAATTACTAGGTTGGAAAAGACCTTCGATGATCTTGAAGGTCTCTTCCAATCTAGTGATTTTGTGATTCTCTTGTTGATGTGCCAAAACATAGTTCTTCCTTCTGAGGAAGGTTCTGTCTTCGTTGTAGTTGTAGAAATATGTGACTTCACCCATTTCATTAAAAGATAGGATGAAGACAGCACTTGAAAGAAAGGTTTTGGGGTGAACAAGGTGAGTGATGCTGGGCACATCCTGGACCCTTGTGGACACAATCAGGTGCTGAGCTGGAGCTGACCACAGCCCCCTCCTGTGCTTATCTTGCTGTCCAGGTGCACAGAGGATGGATGTCCCCACAAGAAGTTTTTTCACACCCGTTTCCTGATGCGAATGAGGCTGACGCCAGATTGTTCCAAAATGCTGATCTCCACCTCCTCTGGTTACCTTCTGATTCTGCATGACCTTGACCTAAACAAGTCTTTAGAGGTTGGCAGCTACCCGATTTTAAGAGCCAGGAGGACCACATCAAGCTCAGGTGAATGCTGGTGAGGCAGTCTGTGGCGGGTCCTGTGCTGGGGTGTTTTGTGGGGTGCTCTTGGCCAGCAGCCCACGTGTGCTGGGGTACCTGTGAGCTCATCTGTCTGGTGCTGTTTGCAGACATAACGTCGTCGGGATCCTCTGGCCCTCGAGCTGTGGGTTCACCCTGTCACCAGAACACCTCAGGGCCGCTCTCTGAGAAAACCTTGTCACGGCCCTCCCAGCGAGAAGGTAGGGAAAAATCACTAAAAAAAACAAAAATGAAAAGAAATCCTGGACTTTGATTTACTGTATCCAAAAGAGGCCAGAATACAATAGTGTAAAACTGATTTTTTGTCCTGTGGTTGTTGAAGAATGGTGTTGCTGAGACTTCTGTTAAACCAATAAAGTCTCATTGCATACCAAAGCTTAGGGATGTGATCAGATCCTGGTTTTATGTCGTGAGAAATCTGGTAAAAGCAACAAGAACTGTATTTGATGTCAATACATTATTGTTATGTAGAGGTGCTTCCTTCTCTTTGCGTTTTTCCTTGAACAAAGTTTGTGTGAAAGATCTTTAAGGGAAAAATTCAGAGAATCAGCATGAACTGGGCTAATGGGTAAATACTTTGTGCACCCCTTTCAATTTCAAAAAAATGTAATGTTAATTTTTAGCTACTCACAGTGAGATGCTCAAGCATACTGCTGAGAGGAGGTTTACCTGGATGCCAGGGAGTGATTTAGCTGGGAGTGAGGGGAAGAAGGGAGAAAATCTGCAAGCTGAGCAAGCGTTGCAAGGAATTTCGAGAGCACATCATACAATTTGAGAAACAGCAATTCTTATAAAAACCTCACTCTTTAGATTTTGCTGTAATGCTAACGAGGACCATAAGTGTGGGAAGGTTAATGTAGTTGTCAGTGTGGGCTGGTTCGATGCGGGTGTTGGCACTCAAATTTCAAAAAAAGAAGCTGTTTGAAGTGAGGACTGAGCCCATGGGTGTTGGCTCAGGGTTCCTGTAACCCTTTGAGTTTCCCTGTCCTGATGGTGCAGTCTGTCCTACCACACATGTGCAGCTGGCACAGGTGTGACCCCATGTCAGCAGCAGGACTGGTGAGAGAGGTGAAGGTCAGTGTGTGGATTTCACTGAGACTCATAGTTAATGCCTTTTGCAGGGGGATCACCTAGAAATAGCCTTGAGGTGTTAACACCAGAGGTTCCTGGAGAAAGAGATCGCGGGAACTGCATCACGTCGCTGCAGCTGCACCCCAAGGGGTGGGCCACGCTGCTGCGGTGCTCCAGCAACACAGACGACCAGGAGGTAACACATTACCTCGTGTTCTTCTTTAAAATATGTGCAGTCAGATGTGTCCTTTTTTTTTTTTTTTAATGATCTTCTTAGTAGAACCTGCTTCAAGCCTTTTCCTTGATGCAGGAAGTTATAAGACCAGCTACAAGCTGCAGATTCTGCTCCTCTAATGTGACCAACAATAGACAGTAGTACTTTCCCAATAATAAACCGTTTAGTTACTTTGATTGCTGATGTAAATTGAGGTTCATTTGGTTTTGGTGGATTTTTTTTGTCTCTTTGTATTTGTTTGGGGTTTTGTTGTTGTTGTTGTTGAAGAAAGCCACTCTGTAATGGTAACCCTTAACAGAAGTGTAGAGGACTGAGTGGAAGCTTAGCAGATTGCTTATAAATTTTAATGCTGATTCTGTAACAATCAAACTACTAAACAACACATAATTTTTGTAACATACAAAATGTGTTATTAATATTCATTGGTATTTTTTCTCTTGTGGTTATTTCAGAAGATGTATGTAACAGAGCTAGGAATGCTTGTCCTGGGGCTGAAGTGGAATCAACACAATATAAACTTTGTCACTGGTTTTTTTTTAGCATTTGTTTTGAGATAAATAATGAGATGACAGACAGGGATCCTTAATTGTCTCACAAATAACAAACTGTAGAGCTGTTAATAACCTTCCTCAAAAATCTGTTACCTGCTTGTTTCAAGATTCCATTCCTGTTGAAGTCAAAGGCATAAAATACCAGTGATCTGCTCTGAGCTACAGTTAGCTGAATTTGACTTTATAGATTTAATTTAAATGTTTACTAAATTAGAGTAGGTGCCTTGCCAAAGGATTAGGCTTTGCTCTGCAGATGAAACCTAGATTGGAAAGATTATATGTAGCACCCATTTAATTAAAATAGCAGCTTTAATGGTGGGCAGCTGCTTTGCTTGGATAGTTTGCAGGGAGGGAGATGCTGAGGTAGTGGCCTGCTCTGGATGCTCGTTGAAGAGCAGGTCAGCAGGAGCATCACCCTCCCGTGCCATTCATTGCCTGTTCATATGAGCTGCTCGTTACCTGTTGAGGTGCAGGGGGAGGGAATGTGTGTTTGCAGTGCTTTACTTCTCTTTCAGTGTCCCTTTCTTTGCCTCTCCCTTTAGTGGACTTGTGTCTATGAATTCCAGGAAGGAGCCCCGGTGCGCCCCGTGTCCCCACGCTGCTCCCTGCGCCTGACACACTGTATCGAGGAGGCCAACGTGGGCCGGGGCTACATCAAGGAGCTCTGCTTCAGTCCCGACGGCCGCATGATCTCGTCCCCGCACGGCTTCGGCATCCGCCTGCTGGGCTTCGATGCGCACTGCAGCGAACTGGTGGACTGCCTGCCGCGGGAGGCCAGCCCCCTGCGCGAGATCCGCTCGCTCTACTCCCACAACGACGTGGTGCTCACCACCAAGTTCTCCCCCACGCACTGTCAGATCGCCTCGGGGTGCCTTAGCGGACGCGTCTCGCTCTACCAGCCAAAGTTCTAGGCACAGCAGCGGCACCTGTGGATGGACGTTCGTGGGTTTTACTTCAGCTGAGTAGAAGTGTGCTCTCTCCAAAAATCTCTGAATCCAGAGGAGCTCACGGTTACTGTGATCTTGGGACGGTGAAAGGATTTTTCAGGCCGGCACCATGCAGATCTTGGTCCTGCATCCGTGAGCCCGCAGCCCTGTGCCGTGTCCCGGCCCCACCAGCAGACCTCTGCTCCTGCTGATCCTGTGCCATCGGGCTGCTGTCCTGCTGTGTTTGTACCCTGATACTTGATTGTTTCCTTCAGCGCAACTCCGGTGGGCTGTTTGGAACAACACAGAGGGGCAGGTGCCCATGTACCTCCTGTCCCAGAGGAGCTGGACTGCCTCACCTCTGCTCCCTCTTCTGTCACTGAAGCAACTCTGTGATGATTAGTAGATAATGGGCTGCTTGTCTACGTTACGTAAGCAACACAGTTAGTTACTCTCACCAAAAAAAAAAAGAAAAAAAAAAGAAAAAGGAATTTTGCTTTCATTTCTATGTTAATGTGGTTGTCATTTGCTAGAAAAATGAGACATGCTGTGGCTTAGGCTGGCAGGGACCACTGGAAGTCACCCAGGCCCACCCCCTGCACAGGCAGGCTCCCCTCGAGCCCGCCACGCAGCACTAAGGAAGACCCTGGCCCAGAGGATCTCTCTGGGTTCATGCAGCAGGACAGCTCTGGCCCCTCCTCTGTCAGGTTTCTGTTGCAGGGGGCTTTCCACATCATTCCACATCTGAATCATGGTGGCTTTCTGCTGATGTTTGGGTATTTCCCACCTGGCTATTTTTCCACACACTCCTCACCTGCATTCTTGCTGTGGAAGGAGTTCATTTGGATGTGTCCCTGGTATTGCCAAATGAGCCTTTCTTCACATGTGCTGTCAGTTTGGGAGGGGATTAAAAGCAAACCTGTCAATAGTGAGATCTATCTGGATCTAACCAGGCTTATCAACAGGTATGAAACACTGTAATGCTCACTCTGGTGAAAGGGTCTGGAGGGGAAGCCATATGAGGAGCAGCTGAGATCACTTGATTTGTTCAGCTTGGAGGAATCTGAGATGAGATCTCATTCTGCTCTTGAACATCCTTCTGTGGGGCAGTGGAGGGGCAGGTACTGCTCTCCTCACTTTTGTGATGGCAGCACCCAGGGAATGGCTGGAGCTGTGTCAGGGCAGGGTCAGGCTGGAGATCAGGGAAAGGTTCTTCCCCTGGAGGGTGCTGGGCACTGCCTGGGCTCCCCAGGGAATGGGCACAGCCCCAAGGCTGCCAGAGCTCCAGGAGTGTTTTGGACACTGCTCCCAGGGATGCACAGGGGGGATTGTTGGGGTGTCTGTGCAGGGACAGGGGTTGGACTCAATGATCCTGGTGGGTCCCTTCCAGTTCAGGATATTCTGTGGTTCAGTGGTCACACCTGAAGTATGAATGCCAGATTTCAGCCCTCGAGTTAATAGAGCTAACCTTGTAAATGCACAGGTATTTCAGTCTTGTATATCCATATCAGTTTATAACATTATCATCACTTACATGTTCCGAGATGGGGGTTTTTGGTATTTCGCTTAAGTTTTGGCGACCAGTCACACACTCAGTTCAGCAGGGAACTTCACCTGAAAGGACTGTCACCTGCTGTTGTTCAGGTTCACCCTCTCTGGCTCAATGGAGCACACTTGTTCAAAGCTGACTCTTACAAAGCCTTTTGCAAAATGTATTTGGGGATAAAGACAACATTTATGGACGTGAGAGAGCTGAGAAGGTAAGCCTGAGGATGCTCCGGTAGCTTCGTATTTATGTGGGTAGTATACCCTGGTGTTGGTGCAGAAATCATTGCCAACTTGAGCCTCCTTTGCATTATGAGACAAAAAAAATTCCCAAGTTTCCTCTTGTGGAGAGTTTCTTTGGTAATTCAAAGCCTTCAGTTTTCTGTGTTTGGTAACCTGAGGGCAAACATCCCTCCCTTCTGCTGGCCTGAGCCTGCAGCATGGGGAAGGTGGGTCTACTGAGTTGTCGAAGCAGCTTGGGGCACTTCCCTTGGCTGTGTTTCAATGCCCTGGGAGTGAAGTGGGCAGGAAACTTGGGGGCAAACGTGAGATACAAGATTTTTCTGCAAAGGCAGAGCTACAAGGAATTTGTAATGGGCCAAGCTATTTGGGGGAAAAAAAAACAGGTCCTGCCTGGGCCTACAGCAGCTTTTCCCCAAGCATTTGCTGTCCCACTGCCAGGCTGCTGTTTTCTCACTTTATTTAATGTTTTGTTACACATCACGGAAGGGACGACAGGGACACTTGAGAGAATCTTAGAGTTCTCACAGGCTTGCTTAGTGTTTATTTTGGAGGTGAAGGAGCACCTTCAGGACCAAAGTGGTTCTTGGGTGTTTGTCTGTTTCCAAGGGTGTTTTTGCTTTTCCTGTCAGAGCCTCCTCAGACTGGTGGATCCCTACTGACTGTAACGCTATGCCTGTGAATATGCACTGAGTGTTACCTTTTTAATTCTACCTCATGATACGCTGTGTTTTACACCAGTATTGTGCTGAGCTTTGGACACTCACCTTTCTGTATGAAGGACCGTTACCCCAAAGTGACAGACGTGTCACCACTCCTTGATAGCACCTGTGGTTGGCTGATGGGCCCTGCCTGGCTCTGGGACCGACAGCTCACGTGGTGGAGGGGTTTGGTCACCTTGATGCTTTTTGTAGCGTGTCCAGCAGATGCATAAAATGACAGAATCTGTACATGTATGCTGTAGAAATGTTAGTTTTTCTGATGACATTTGTAATAAGTTTGAATTAGAGTAAGTAAGTAATCTTAGATTTTGGTCATTCGATTGATTAGTCCTTTTCAACATGAAGTTTTCCATGAAGGCTTTACCATGTTTTACTTGTGAAGTTCACTTCAGAGTGGCTTACAGTTGACATGCCTCACATTCATATGGTGGTGGTGCAAGTGTTTTCAGTTCTCTGTCAGTAACATTACTGAAACAATGAATTTATGTGTTGGTGAGCTTTGGGTTATTTCTAGGTAGTCAAAAAAAAAAGTTTATCTTCTAGTTGTGTTTCAAAAGTTGAATGCTCAACCTCGAGAAGTGTATAAAACTGTGAAACAACTGTAAGGAAGCATTTCCAAGGGAGGTGAAGGACTGCGCTTGACAGACGGGGAGGGGGTGGCTCACACCAGGGGTGTCTGTGAACTAGTGTTGCAGCACTGGATTATTTCCACAGCGTTTCTCACGGGGCCAGAGCTCTCCTGTGGAGCATGCAGTGCGTTGTTGATGGTTTCATACTCGTGAGCTCCCCGTGAGAGAATGCCCAGCTGCGGCGCTGCCCGGCAGCCACGGATCCCCCCCGGGGAGGTCACGGCCGGCGGCGGCCGCAGGAGCCAGAGCGGGGTCGGGGCTGGTTCTTCTGTGGCAGCCCGTGAGTGCTGTGGGAATGACCGCGCCGAGGGCAGCGGTTCCCGTGTGCCCGGGAGCGGCACGGCCGGCACCGCACGGGGCTGCTGTCCCCGGGGCACACACGGACGGTCCGGGCAGCGACGGCACCGCCACACCATGGGGATAGAGGAAAAGCACAGCGGTACCGACAGACACACACACGATTGTTTGCACTCTTGGAGTCTTGGGGTAAGGACAGCTCGATGCCTACTACCAGAATTAGAATGTAAACATCAGTTTTTTGAGGGAGGGGGGAGGGATCTTGGTTAATTTAGTGGGATTTGTTTTTGTTTGTTTGTGTTGTGGTTTTTATTTGGGTAGCACTGATGTGGAGAAGGTTCTGATATTGTACTACATGGGTCTGTTGCTCTAGGACATATAAAGTCTTAGAAAAAAAGATAAACACTTGCCAAATGAAAGCTTTTACAAAATTAGTTTACAAAATTCTAAAAAGTTGGAGAGAAAGGAAGAAGTCAACGACCCATCATGATTTTAACCTGCAGAAACTTCTCATGGCTGATCTTAGTCAAAGGTGCATTTTCTAAGGCACTGAATATCCTCAGTTAAGTATAAGGTTTTTAATACAGAAACAAATTGTGCATGTAGAGTATTTTGAAATACCTGAGATTTCATAGTAAAAACTGTAGCCTTTTAATACCGTATATGAAGTATCACAACTGCTTTGGAAGTATTGTACTTACAGCCGTACAGTAACTTACTATTTGTGGACAGTTTCTCTTGCTTGCATAATAAACCTTTAATAATTCACTGAATTGAAATGTATTTTATTTATGTTACAATGAACCACGCTCACTGGCTCTTGCCTGCCCCCTAAAATTAAGAGGAAAAACACCTCCTAGTGCTTAGATACTGCCATTCTCAAGTGTGTGTGTCACAGTAGTGCTTTTACATGAAATTTTTCCGAAAGTGACACGAAGAGTCAAAACTAGCTCTGCACCTCAGACCGAGGGCTCCACTATTTCATTTCTGCTGGAGTAGTTGGGCGCTTACCAGCTCTGGGCTGGTGCCAAACTCTCACCCTTGACACTCCAGCTTCCCCAACATGATAGGAGTACAGAACATCTTCCACAGAGAAACAGGATGCAGATATTTTTTATTCCATCAAGGAGTGATTACAAAAAAAACAGGTACACTGGTAAAAATCAGATTCTGCCAGTAACAAACATCCAGTAAACATTTTATTTAGATGCAGATAATCACCACTGGGATACAGGAACTCGCGCTTGTGCCCACCCATTGCCATCTGTGAAGCTCAGGACTGTATGATTACAACACATTGATTAGGATCAATTTTGGAAGACAGTTTCAGCAAATGGAAAACTCAAATTCAGAAAAGCAACAGCCCCTCCAAGACTTAAAAGACTAAATTCAAAGCAGTTTCTGAAAGCTCTGTTGCTCCCCATCATCCATAGTGTTTTGGTTTATCTATGAATGTATAGTTTAAAGAGGAAGCCCTTTGGGAGATTCAAACACTTTTTGTTGGGACCCTCATCTAGCTCAGGGTTGTGCTTACTCTTCTGTCCCTGTATCTCAGGCCTGAAGTCTTCTCTCTCTGAACTCCCATGTCTGTAAGATACAGATTTCTGTCAGTCCTTTTCAATGTTTGCCTACAAAAGTCCTGAAACATCTCCAAGCACTCCACTTTTCCTGCCTCCCTGCTTCCAAGGTCATCTTTGGCTTTTCATCTCCTCTGTACCTACAGACCTCTACTGAAGCAGGTAACCCAGGAATCTCACTTTGCCTGTGCCACTCTGTCTTGCAGAACCATTAACAGCACACACCAAGGAGGCAGAACCCCGAGTTTCAGGTAAAAACATCTCATAATCTGTAATTCCACAGAGCGAACTGAGAAAAGACAGGACTCGGCAGTGCAAAAAGCCGTGAGAAGTGCTTGAGCAGCTGCAAGAGCTGAAGTGTCCCGTGAGCATTACAGACAGGGACACCTCCCTGATCCCCTAGCTGGAGGCAACAGAAAAAGCAGCAATTTAAAAAAAAACCAAGTCCTCACAAAAAGCAGAACAAACACTGTGTTTTTTAACAAGGAAGGACACTTTAAAGCTTTAGTGAGTTTGCTGTCCCACTCCTTCCACTTTTCCCTTATCACAGGAAGGCACACATACAAACACACACACACATACACACACAGAGATCCAGCCTGGGCTGAGGTCACACGTTCAGTGCCAAGCTGGAGGACATGGTCACCACAGGCCACACCTTGTGGTGGCTGCAGCAGTCTGAGGTGCAGCTGGGAGCTCTGCACTTCAGTCATCCCCTTCTGCATCTGTCCTTTGAGCTTTATACACTGAGGACCCCAAAACATCTGAAAATGCAGTTCCAAAATCGAGACTTGGAAGATGATCAGGCAATGGAATTGTTTTTCTTCAGCCCCTCCTTGATTCTCATGTTCTAAACATGGGCAGTGGAGTGCATCCCATCACAGAGCATCAGGGAATTTTGGGAGTGATACAAACTACTTTTGCTTTCTCTTTTACACCTTGTACTTGTCTAGTAGCTCTGTTATGGGCGAACTCACCTGCCAGCGAAGGAATAGTTTAAAAAGTTCATCATAATTGCACCAAGGTTTAAATGCATCACCATTCACCCCATAAATACCGAAGGCTGGGAGGAATTACCTGTCACATGCACAGGCACTGTTCCCTGGGACTGAGAACACTGTGAGTGGTGATACCCCACAAGCAGGATGGGGTCACAGCAGCTTCAGCAGGAACTCATAGCTTGCATTGATGATCCCCCAGGACAGCACAGAGCGGTGGTAGTTCAGGTGGGCTCCTCTAAAGAGGTGGACCACTTTCCTGTCGCGTTCCAGCCAGATCTTCGCCAACACTTTGGAGAAGGACTGAAATTCACCACCAATCTGAGCTTGCATGCGAGTTTTTACGACATTCACAGGGAAGAACAAGATGCCCAGCACGGCGCCCAGCAGCCCCCCGCAGATGAAGTCGTTGACCATGTGAGAGCTGTACGAGGTGGCTTCAGGCAGACACTGCTTGATGGGCCCCCGCAGACCGAAGAAGAGCACGTTACTGGGCCCGTTTCGGAGCAGAATAGGTACCAATCCCCGATAATACTCCCGCAACCCATAGGCTTTCAGCACCTTGAAAGCCTGGTAAGTGTTTGTGAACTTGTCATGGTGTTTGTAGTCCTGGAGCAGAGTCTGGACGCGCTCGAAGGGCGTGAGCACGGCCTCGGTGGTGCCGGCCAGCGCGGCCGCGGCGCTGCGCGTCAGGAGCTCTGGGGCGCGGGCGTGGCTGAGCAGCAGCGCCGAGAAATCCTCGTAGAGGCCAAACATGAGCGCCAGCGTGGTGGTTTTCTGCACCAGCGGGGGCAGAATGCCGCGGTACAGCGTGCGCAGCCCGTCGCGGCGCAGCTGGCGCACGGCGTCCCAGGTGCGCAGCCCGTACAGCTGCTGCCGGAACAGCACCTTCTGGATGGGGAACGTCACCACGATGTTGGTGAAGGCGGCGCACAGCCCGCACAGGTAGTGCTTGCCCGAGGTGTCCCGGCCCACGGAGGCCTCGGGGACGGCCGTGGCAGCGCTGCCCAGAGCCATTGCGTCGGTGCCTCCGGTGCACGGCCCGGTGCCTCCTCCCTGCGCCAGAAACAACCAGGTGAGACAGCTGTGGCTGACCCCGCAGCTCTGCCCACCTACTGCATCATTCTAACATCCTGGTAAAAAAAGCACACAGAGGTTGAAGGATAAATGCAACAACAAGGCAGATCTGCTGGATGCTCTGCCATTTCTGCTCAAGTCTAGGCGACCATCAAAAGCAGCAGCTCTTCCCTTCCGTGGTCTTTCAAACTGAAACAGAAATAAATTCCCCTGGAACTACAAATTGCAACAGTGAAAGGTGGACCCTCACACTAATAAAACACTGTGTGAACAACAGAGAGGCTGCCAAAAAACCTACCAAAAACCAAAACTAAATCAAATACATGCAGCAGCATTACAAAACCTGATCCTTACACTCTGCCTCTCCCTGTGGCAGAAAACACCAGATAACACTTTGTCGTGGTTCAACTCAGCCACCAGCTGAGCACCACCACCCACAACAGATGCACAGATTTTACACAGGTGTGATTTCACTGACACAGTGGAGAAATTCTTTACAAGTCCCAGTTCAGTGCCATGCAGCCTCCTCTGCATCAGCCCCCATGCTCGACGTCCGCATTCTGCTGAGAAGTGTCACACGTTGAGTTTGGCTAGGCCCAGGGTCCTGAAGGACATGTGGATAGAGGCAGCTTGACCAGACAGTCTGGAGGAGTACTGCAGGGATCTTTACCTGGCAAACCCTGTTTGACAGAAGAATGCGATTATTTATTTAGCAGTAATGAAAAGATGTTTCTGCAGGTGCCCAAGTCCCACCCTCGATTATTGCTCAGCTGGTTGAGAAAGGTCCGTGACAGCCATGTGAATTCATGACCCTCAAATGCTCCCCAGAACCAGCAACACACGTGAGACCGCCAGGACTTGCAGGGGTTTTTGGGGACAACAGACCTGCGTGGCATGAGAAGCTACCAAAACTAGGTAGGGGAGAAAGAAAGGAGGAAGGAAAAGTAAAGGACGGGCGAGAGAGAAAGGAGCTGCGAGAAATACGGAGGAGAAAAGGGAGGGAAGAAAAGGGCGGGGGAGAGAATGGCAGAGAAGGAAAAGAAAAGGATGGAGGAAAGAACGGGAAAGTCGCTTATTTTCCGAAGCTCCCGCTGCCTTTGATGTGAGCAGCGTCTCCGTCCCCTGGGAAAGCCTTCGCGCTCCTGGTCCAGAAGTGTCCCGAAAGGCAGCCGGCGGGGCCCTCCCGCCCTTGCGGGCGTGGGAGCCGAAGCTCCGCAATGTCCGCGCACACGCCGGGGCCGCGCCCGCTCCCCGGCACTCC
>VYXD01016280.1:44577-56169 GCA_013397195.1 Hylia prasina
GGTCTGAGGAGGGGCGGGGCCGGGCGGTACCAACAATCCACGTGACGCACACCACACCTCCTGGCGCGCCCGCCAATCAGAGGGCGCTGTCTCTCTAGCCACGCCCTCGGGGCGGGGCAGAGGGAGCCCGGGCGCGGTTGTCGCCCGTCGCCCGGCCGGGTGAGCTCCGCTGCGCACGGGCCGGGCCGCGCTCTTCGTCCCTCCTGCGGCCGCAGGTCGGACCCACCCCGGTCAGACTCACCCCGGTCCCTTGTCCCCGGAGAGCTCTATCCGCGCGCCTCCCCGGGAGAGGCGGATCCGGGGTGCCCGCACTGCCTTTCCCAGCGGCCGGAAAGCGCCGGCGGGGTCTTGAGTTAGTTTTGTTATAGTTCGGTAGCAAATCTTAACAGCACGCTTTTGTTTTGGTGTTTATCGCTGCACAAGGCCGGGCAGTTCAGCGCCTCTTTACCCTCTCGCCCGCGGGGCCTGCGAGCGGCGGAGGCGGCGCGGAGGGCGCCGGCTCTCCGTGTCCCCCCGAGCTCTGCCCACGGTCTCTCTGCCCCCGGCCGGTGCCCGAGCTGCGGGCGCCGTGCCGAGACAGTGGCACTGTGATGGTGAGGAACGCTGCCACGGCACCCTGTCTCTGGCAGAGCGGGCCCGGCGCGGCTGCTTTCGGCTTGGTGAGTCAGGGGTTGGCCGTGAATGCTTTCTGCTTGATCCCTCTCCTGGCTGGAGGGTCCTGCTGGTGCCACCGAGGTACAGAATGGGTGACACTTTTCCTTGGCAGGACCCTCAGGCTGTCGCACACGGGTGCTTTTTTTGTCTAAAAGCCCCTGGTTAAACGATGTAATTCTGACTGCCCTTGAGAACGTGGAAAGCCCAGAACAGCTCATGTGGCCTTGCTGGCCCATGAGCATGAGGGGGCTAGGGGTGTCAGCAGCCAGATCCCGTGTGTCTAGGCAGCACTGGTTATCTGTGTCCTGGACAGGCACGTCCAGCATGGATTTGCGTATCCCTGTCACCGTGCGGTCCTTCCCTGGTCACACTGATGAGAGGACATAGTCTCAAGCTGTGTTAGGGGAAGTTCAGGTTCGCTATCAGGAAGATTTTTGTGTCAGGGTGATTAGACATTGGAGTGCGCTGCCCAGAGAGGTGCTGGAGTTACTACTATCCCTGGAGGTGTTTAAGGAGAGACTGGATGTGGCACTCGGTGCTGTATTCTAGTTGATGAAGTGATGATTGGTCAGAGGTTGGAGTTGATGACCTCAGAGATCTTTTCCCATCCCAGTGGTTCTGTGATTCTGTGACCTTGTCCTCACCTCCAGAGGTGCCAATGGAGGTTGGTGTCCTGCCGGTGGAGCCGTGGTAGCTCCTGTGTCACCTCTGCCTGCCTGGGCTTGCTGCAGCCACAGGGCTGGCAGGAGTGGTGTCTGGGCTGCCTGGAGCACAGACTGGCCCAACCAGCCTGGCATGGAGCTGTGGTCCTGGAGAGAGGCCTTCTGACAGCACTGTTCATCTTCCAAAGCCAGGACCATGCCTGAAGTCTTCCAGGCACCTGTCCCTGTTCCAGTGGTGGTGGGCTGGAGCCATGGCCACCACTGGCCCCTGTGACTGGCTGGAGTTGCTGCCTGGCACACGGGGGGCAGGGTGAAGTGCTGCAGAGGTGGAGGTGGTGGGGCAGGGCAGGCTGGGGCATGTGGTGCTGGGGCCAGCACTGCCCCCCAGCCGGCCAGCGCCCCTGCCTGCCCACCCCACCTGCTGCTCTGGTGCTCCAGCTGCTCACAGGGTGTCCTGTGGAGCCCCGAGGGGGACGCTGGGAACAGCAGGTGACAGAGCAGCCAGCTGCGCACACCTCACACAAGGTGTGAGCTGGAGCTCAAGTCACTGCAGCAGGACAAGGGAGTCCAGCCTTTGGCCTGCTCTCCACAGGGCTGCATCATCTGACAGTGCCTTTCAAGGCTGTGAAGGGAGAGCATTCATTTACTCATGAGGGCAGGTGAAACTGGAAGGAAACACCTTTAGGGACCTGACCCATGCTGGCCACTGCATACAGGACGGCAAGGTGGTGTGCTGCCCCTCCCTCTCTCTGCTGCCCCACCAGCTCCTTTCCTGTGGTTGATGAGCCCAGATTAAAGGCAGATTGGTGGCAGCTGCCTGCTTTCTGTACACCATGGTGTAATTACAAGTGGAAGTATTAATTTGGGGGGCAGATTGGGGTCACCTAGGCAGGCCCACTTGAGCCCGTAAAAGCACAGCTGCAGAGATATGGGGGCTGCAGTTTCGGCCCCTGGCCATGGCCCTCACCATGGCCAGTCCCGGCTGGTGCCTGCTTCAGTCACAGATCAGCCAAGAGGAAGGGGTTTTAGCTGGGACACATGCTGGATACTGAGCTGAGGATTTCCCTCAGTATCATCTCACCCTGCAGTTGCCCACAGCTCTCAACTCTGTGCCTGTACCAGACAGCATGGTGGTGTTGAGGGTGTGGTACCATCATTGCCAAAATCCCTGGTGCTGGCAGTGCTGTGGGGCTTGGAGGTGCCTCTCCAGCCACCTGCCCAGAGCAGGACCATCCCCAAGGGTTGGGGCAGCCCAGGGTTTGGGCCCATTTTTCATTCTATGACTCTAAAAGACTCTAGATAGAAGTTTTGGAGGTGGGGAGGAAGGGGAGCATTCCCTGCCCAGCTCTCAGGAGGAATTTGCTCAGGTGGGATACCAGCTGGAGTAGTAAGCAGGAGTATATGTCCGCAGGAATTACTGGCTGTGAGTCATGGGCTCAGCGCAGTCTGAATGGGAACGTGGCAGAGCTGGCCAGAGAGCGCAGTCTGAATGGGAACGTGGCAGAGCTGGCCAGAGCTGGGGGTCCTTGCACAGCCCAGGGCCAGGGTCAGCTGTGTGGACATGGCTGTAGCCTCCACACGCAGCTGAGTGTGCCCGATGGAGATGGGCCATGGTCACATCCTGCTGGGCCCCACTTGTAGCTCAGAGACTGAATGAAGCACCCGTCTGCAATGGGCAAATAAAAGGAGGTGTAATTTAATTACCTTCTGATCTCTGTTGTTTGTCGAAGTGGGCTCTGCAAAGGCAATTTGTAATTATTTCTTAACACTTGTAAGATGTGGATTTAAGAGGTGATTTTGTTTGCCTGGAAAATATTGAACACCTCTGCTGTGTAAATATTTAACTGCTTTCTTTGAGGAAGCCCGATGGTGATGAGCAGTGCCAGTGACTCCAGGTTGCCAGGTCGCAGGTGCACGGGGGCTGCAGAAGGGAGAGCTGTTCCCTTTGGTCACATTGCACAGCCGCAGGTGCTTGTCCTGCTGCCCACAGGTTCTCATGCTGGGGAACAACATCCTCCACTGCAAGTTTTGGGCTCTTCTTGTGCCTGTCCTCAAGCAACCTGACCACGGACAGCAACGTCCACTCCAGCTGCAAGGCCAGGCTGGACATCCGCAAGGGAGCCATGCGCTTGTCCTGGTGTGTATCCCTCCTGCTCCCACACCAGCCCCAAGGGATTCACCAGGTTCCAGGACAGGTAGTGCCCACCTGTTGTTAGCTGTTCTTCAGCCTGTTCCTTGGGCTAATGAATCAGACTACAGCTAACCCTGAGTGCCAGGTACAGCACAGTGCTGCCCAGTGGTCCTGGCACAGTGTCCTGCTCTGATTGATGGTGCCAGTCTTAAAATCACTGAATGCAGAGAGGATGCACTGAGGGTGTTTCTGAGCACAGGGAGAGTTGTCCTGTGACCTGCCAGCTCATCCAGGCTGCTGAGCCAGCACTGCCCACAGTGGCTTCAGGTGCCAGGTTCCTCCTCCAGGGCTGTGCTCTGAAACAAGGGTTTGGTGTACAGTGGATTTTTCTTTTGGTTAGAAACTTGACCTGGACTCTTCTCTCCAAAATGGAGTAATCAAGTAAGTCTCGGTGCATGGTGTGGGAGAGGACACAGTGGCACTGTAAGACTCACACTGCTGAAAGGAGGCCAGGACATGTGGGCCCCCAGATTGGTAATGCTCCCATCTGGTCTTCCAGACCCCCAGAGCAGGAAAGTCTGGTGGGTAAAACAGAGAGCACTCTGAACACCTTAGTCCCACAGTTTCTCAATCGGGATTCCAAACCCAGCCCCTTCAAGCAGTTTTTGGGCAGTCCCAGTATTGACTCTCATTCCACATGCTCATGCTCTTGTTGCCCACAACTTGCGATCCCTTAGAGATGTTGGCTGTGAAATCAGGGAAAGTAGTTTTTTCAGAAAAGCAGGACCTTCAGTCTCAATTTCCCAAGTGTTTCTGCCATATGTGGGTTTTGGAACACCCCTGGCATGGTGTCATGTGCCTGCCCTGCTCTGCCCCATTTCCCCTTGGAGGGTAAACCCTGGGAGCATTTCTGTGGCTGTTCTGGCCCCACTGCAGTGCCCCAGTGTGTGTGGGTCCCTCCTTCCCAGGTTTGACCCGGAGTGGGTTCTGACCAACCCCTCACACCAAGAGGGGACCCTGGGGTCCCAAGTGGTGGCTGGTGCCTGGATGGGCTCCAGCTCCACCAGCAGGGTAGGCAGGGGCTGCTACGGACACAGGAGCATCTTCTGTGCCACTCTCTGACCCAGAGGGGGGCGGTTCTCACCAGCGTCTCTGACCTTATTTCTCCAGAGCCATGCAGGGAAGCTGACAGCTCAGGAATGGGGGCCCTCATCAGACCAACTTCATCAGCACCTAACCCTAAACCCTAAAAAAAAAAATTGCTGGTAAAACAGCTGTTTATTTCTGCCTCTTTCCTACTGAGGCAGATGCTGGGGTAATTTACAAGCAAGGAAGTCCATAATAATGCCATTTTTGTTGCCTTTTTTTCCCCTTTTCTGTGTTCTATGTATTCTTTGCACATATATTTGTAGCAGTGTAGCCTGTTGTATCAGTGCCTAGTTTTCCCAGTAATTTTCCATGCTCTTTCCCTAGGCAGAAAGACAAAACGATTTCCAGAGCTCCAACACCAGGGGTACAAGGCCCCAGTGCTATCTTAGTTCTTCCTGGCTACCAAGGTTGAAAACAGCTCTTTGAGATACATTTCATGGACAAAGTACAGCTAGTACCAAGGGAGGGCTCCAGAGAAGGGACTTGACCTGGGGAGGGGGTGGAAATTCCATCACCACTTGTCCTCCTTACTGGTGTTTTTTTGTCAATTATGCTGATGCGCTGAACTTACAAAAAGTATTCACCCTGTGTGGGTGGGCTTTTGTGGACATCTTTCTATAACTGCCCCTGAAAGCCTTCAAATAAAAATCCCCTTTTATATTACCTCCTTACTAAAAAGTTACCTCGAGTTTCATTTCAAGGTTAGCAAAAAAGGCAAACAGTGCAGGAAATGTGCTCCGGGCCAGGACCCACAGCATGCCTGGCTCCCAGCCTGGACAAACCCCTCATCCTGAAGGCCTGCAGCACCATTCACCTGGGAATTGCTCACTTTGCAGCTGCTTTGTCAGCGACTGTCCATGTTTGTGCTGGGAGGGTCAGGGATGGACACTGTGTCCCGTGTGTGTCTCTCCAGCAGCCAGCAGTGTCTGGTCAGAATTAGAACTGAGGTGATCCTCCTCAGCTCAGCCTGGGTTGCCATGTCCAGCTCTGGGCTCCTCAGTTTCAGACACACGGGGGAGTCCAGTGAAGATGCTGAAGTATCACTGCTAGAAGGAACGGTGGAGGGAACCAAGGCAATTCAACCTGGAGCAGGGAAGGCTCAGGGGCACCTTGTAGTCATGGTCTTTGTCCATGACTATAAAGACCTGCAGGCACAGGCCATGAGCCCACAGGATCAGAGGCTCCCTCTGAACTCTGGAAAGCACTGCTTCCTGTGAATTTGTGGAGTTCCTGTAACCAGAGACACTCCAAAGTCACCTGGACACAGTCCTGGGCACCTGGCTCTGGTGGCCCTGAGCAGGGAGAGGGACTGGACAGAGACCTCCAGAAGTCCCTTCCAACCTCAACCAGTCCTATTGATTACTTGGAGCCTGCAATTCCCACAGCACTAATGATCCCCTCCCCAGAACACAGGATGTGTGTCACCACTAATGGCAGGTGTGAATAGGGGGTCTTTAAGGTCCCAAGAGGATGTACCAAACCCAAATTACTGTCTGAAGTAGCGGCAGCCCAGAGATGATTTTCTCTGACATTCCATGCTCTCTTTTCACACAGCAGTTTGGAGGTGATCCTGTTTCTCACAAGCCGTCCCAGCTCCTGCAGCCTTACAATGTAAACAGCTCCCATGAGGCTGATCACTCAAGAGAGTGAAAATTCAGAGAACCAGACAAAAGTATCTCTCCAAAGGGCTGGGAAGCCACAGTGGCCTCATAGTCATTGCTCTCCTCAAAGGTGATACCAGCTCCAAATCACAGAACTCTCCCTCCCCAAGGAAAAATAGCCAGGATAGGAAAAGTGACAAAAACTGTCAACATCTGTACAGTTTTTGAACACACAATTACACTAACATTCCAAAGAAACAAAAAGATATATGTAAGTTACACTCTTTGTCTCCCTGCTTCTGACCTTGAACCTGGGAGGGGCCATGAACCAGAACCAGCCACACAGGTGTCAGGGGAGAACCTGCCACCTCAAACTGTTCCCTCATGCTCCAGCACAATCACCATTTCACCCCCCATCCCAGACAAACTGGAAAAAAACCCGAGTTTTATTATAGCTTTTTCTACATAAATAGAAAAAAAGCAGCGTTTTATTGAGGTGAAACCCTCAGCCTGGGTTTCAGCAGGGTGAGGACTGATGCTGGACCCAAACCCAGCAGATGAAGGCATGCCCATGACGTTCTGAGGGAGAGGCTGTGTCTCCCCTCAGACTTCCTGGGATTCTCAGTTAATTTTCTTGCGTTTCCGCTGTCCCTCTGGTGCCTTCTGCACGGGCAAGGGCAGAGACAGAGTGCCCAGCTTGTGGTTCTGGTCATTCTCCAGTCCTGGCACCCCCTTGGCCTTGGACACCCTGAGCCGCAATGCCTTGGCGATGTCCAGTATCCTGGAAAACACCGGAGAAATGCCATCATGGGCTGAGCCCCCCATGCCATGACCCTGCAGCAACGCACAGCCCTCTGGGAGAGGCCTGGAGGTGTCTCTGTGGTACAGGGATGCTATACAGGAGCATCAGGGCTGCCAGGCAGAGAGCCCTCCAGGGGAGAGAGCACTGCTGATTTTTCCAGCAGATCCCAGCCTCCTCCCTGGTTTTCCCCACAGCATCCCAGACCCTGTGTTCCCAGCTGCGGAGCAGCACAACCCAAACCTGGCCAACAACTGCCAAAACCAACATGGATTCCTGGAAAACCTTAGTTCCGGAAAGTAAAACATAAAGGGAAAATGGATGGAAACCAACAGCAGAGCTGCTCTTAAACCCACTACTACCAATGAAAGAATAAAAAGGGTAACTGTGGGCAAATTAGGTGATGGCATCAAAACCGACGAGAAAGCTTGAAAACCAAGCAGCGACCAAGGGCTTTGGTAAGACCCAGTAATAACTGAAGTTTTGTCCAGAAAACTTGACCCAAGGAATGCTGCAGGGCCAGGGACAGGAGCACAGCTGCAACTGCCACGTGACTCCTGGGAAATCCAGGTCCTGCACCCACCCACAGACAATTTTCTATCCTTCCCTGGAAAATTAAAGCACTACCCAGGTCCAGAGATGCTTCAGAGCTCTCCCAGGGCCTTTCTGTAGGAGGATCCCAGCAGGTGTGAACAAACAGGATGACTCACCTGCTCTCCGAGAGCTTCATGTCGTTCTGCAGGACAGTGAGATCTGTTTGGAAGTTGTTAATGTGCAAAGCCAAGGCAATGACATATGCGGTGATTTTAGCCTTCATGGATGCAGAGATTAAATTCTGGATACTGTGTGGCAAGAGGGAGAACTTGTGAGAAGTAGAGTGTAAGGGGGGTCCTGATGGTGCCTCTGTGGCCCCTCAGGCTGAGCTCTGCCATACCTGTGCCTCAAGAGCATTACACACCATCCCTTACCTGCCATTGTTGTACGTCAGCGAGGTGAAATTCTTCATGAGTTTCTTGCTGATGATGTGTGGGCATTCAGGACCCATTGGATCTAGGACAGAAAGGAGCTTTGCAGTGGAGTGAGGAGCACACACTCTACCTTGCACTGCCCACCCACCAGAGCAGCACATGTATCATCCTGACGCTTATCAGGGAATATCAGAATCCCTTTCTATTTCCATACCAATGGAAAGGGACCCACCAGGATCACTGAGTCCAGCCCCAGGAACCCCACCATTTATTGCCTCTTCCCAGGAACATAACAAACCTAAAAGGAACCTTGGTGCTTGATTTCTAGGTCTCATAATTTTTCAGGCCTGAGAGAATCCCAACAGCTTTTATTTTCTTAGTAAAAGCAATCTCTGACTTCCATACTATACAATCTAAAATGCACACACCCCTTCTTTTGCCACAAAATACTGTTAAAGCTGTGGCCACTCTAACAAGTCTCTACTATCACCAAGTCTAGTCATTCCCACATCCTCCTTAGACAAGTCCTATGGGTGACTATGGTGTCTCCAGTAACACAGGAAGGTATTTACAGCCAGGCTTGCCACTTCCTCCTCCCTCAGCCCTGCCAAGGACTGACAAAGACACAAAGGTTCTAAGGAAGATGGCAACTTTGGAAAATCTCAACCAAAATGTTTTGTATGGTGCTGTTTCATAAGCAGGACCCTGAGTATGGCAGACGTACGATCCACACACTCAGCTGATGAGCAAAGGATGATGAAGATATTCCCAAAAGCATGTGTTTATGATCTGAAAACTCTCTTACACTTCTTCTTGATCACTTTCAGGTGACTGAACTTGATGAGAGTGTCCAGGAACCAGAGGCATCGAGCTTTGTGGTCTCTTCTCTTCTCATCAGCGGGCAGGAACTTCAGCTCCTCCAAAACAAAGGAGCAGTGGCTGCAGGAAAGAGGGGAAGTTCAGCTCCCCAGAAGGTCCCCTTGCTGCTGTGTACCCACATTCCCCAAGGCAGGTGTTGCTCTGCCACGCCCGGATCCAGTGTCCTCCCTCTGCCCCAGGGCCGTGGCACTGGCAGCAGCAGCCCTGCTGCCCCTCAGCCAGGACGTGGCAGTGGCGTTACCTTCTCTCCTCTGCTCTCTTGGCCACCTCCTCTGCAGTGACGCTGGCCAGGGCGGCTGCCGGCACCCGCAGCGCCTCATACTCAGCAGGAGACAAGACTGGCAGGATTTTAAGGAAAAGGACAAGTCTGGGCTCTCCCTTCAAGGCAGGGCAGTTCTGTCCACACTCACTTGAGAAGTAGGCAGGGCAAGGGGCTGGAACCTGTCCAGGAACTAAGGCCTCTAGGAGACTGTGGCACAACCACAGCTCACTTCTAAAAGGCCATGAATATTCACCAATATTCCCCGTGGAATGCTGCCCAGCAGGAGACAGAGCATCCTGCTCTCCACAGGAAAGAGGCAGATACAGGACTTGCAGGCCTCAAAACCCCAGGGCAGCATTACCTCGCTCCCAGCTCTTGGCCTGTGAGGGACAAAGGTTTGACTTGCTCTCATGTGCCAGATGGCTTCATTGAGACTTAAAGGTGTGAGAAACCACTGTGACACAGAAAAGATACTGTCCTCAAACTTGTAAACGTTCTCTGGCCTGTCAGCGTCCTCGTGGCACGGTGGGAGAAAGGCAGAGATGTTCTGCACATCATCCTGGGCCATGTCCTGCATCAGTGCTTGGGAGAGAAGAGGGACAGGAGCATTAGGATCACACTAACCAAAATGCAGAAAACAGGAACACAACCTAAATCCTTCCTTTAGAAGCAAGTTTACTCAATGGGTCAACACCATTTTTAGTCACAGCTGGAGTTTTAAACATTTACAACTTCTATCAAGTGCCTTCTGGTCATAAAAATTTAGAAAGCACAGTCCAGACTAGATAAACATCTAGGAAAGAAGGGCACCAAGATGTCTGCTGCTGTGGATGGGCAGAGCAGTTTTGGGACCTGCATTCCAGTGGACACCCACTTGGCACAAAGCAGCTCTGAGAGCACAGTCAGTACCCACCATGGAACAAAAGCAACGAAAGGTCAACAGACATCTCTTCTGTTCATGCCAGTGACACTCTCAGGATCCCAGAAGTGCTCTGGAGGGCTCTCGTGTCTGCCCTCCTGCCCAGATGTCCACAGTCAGGGCAGCCCCAGCTCGTTCCTGCCACAACTTGGAAGCCCCCAGGGATGGTGACAACACGCTGTGCTGTGACCTGTCCTAAGGCTGCACCACCCTCTGAGGTAAGAAGGTGCCTTTTCAACAACTAAGCCACAGAATTCAGACCAGGTAAAGGCACTGCCTTTATCCCTGTGAACTCAGATTCCACAAGAGCTTCCAAAGCAGGCAGTATGGACACTGATGTCACAGGGACCTTCCCTCATTCAGGCAACTCCAACACCAAGTCCATCAGGACTGGAAAGAAGCAGTTCCTCTACATGTAGCTGTCTCAGCTGTTAGACCAGCTACTCCGTCATCACTTTAAGAAAACCCCTCTTCTTCCTGCCACACTTGACATGGACAGACAGAAAAAGGTACTTGAGGTTGTTCTGATTACATCCCAAGACAGAATCATCTCACCTGTCACTCCCTTGGTATCTATAATGTTTGCAGCTGCTTTTGTCACAGCTGTGTTCACAATCTCGTTGCCCACAGCGTTCATGCGGCGAGAGCTCAGAGCTCGCTTCTGCTTGCTGGTTCCAAAGGCCTCAATGCACAAATCCATCTGCACAAGATAGAAACACACATTAAAACACCCTGTGCACCCAGGAGAACACAAAACCCCACTGCTCGTTCCACAGGCACATTCTCCAAGAAAACTTTAAACTTGTCATGTTGCAAAACCTGCAGGTGCAAGATGCGCTGGTCCACGAGGGACAGGAGGTCACTGGGATGGTGACCAGCCTAAAAAAACAGGAAAATACTCCCAAGCCAGGCAGTGACTATACTGCCTGCTGGACACAAGGAGAATGCTGGTCCTGCCCAGGTTTACCCTGCCAGACACCAAACCTCTCAACATCAAGACAAGCATCTGCCCGTCAGCTAGATAATCACAGCAGAACACGACACGGCTTTCAACTTTACCTTCTCCCTGTAGGATTTGGTCTGATAATCCTTTGTGTCATCAGGAATCAAATTATCTACAAAACAACAGAAGTTAGTGTGCTTGGACAGAAGCAGCCAGGACAGGAATTCCTTTAGCTCTGTGACTGACAGAGTTGGCACAGCACATCAGGATCTCCTCCATGTGACCTGGCTAATTAAAAGACACACCAAAAATGAGAACCTAGATCAAAAAAGGAGCTTTTGCTACAAAGCCCATTGGTGCAATACATGGACTATGGCCAAACCCACATCCTGCTGCACAAGGTAAAAATCAGCTACCAAAAGATGTGATCTTTAGGGTTCTTATCCTGGGTTGAATGACAAAAACTAGTCCTGCTGGATAAAACCACTTTTTTTTTTGCCATTCAGGGATCCAATTCCTACTGATGAATGTCAGGCCTCCCTCAGCAGAACACACCCAGACAAGGCTGTACTTGAGCAGTGACACTCTCTGAGTGACTCCCACCCTCCCCCCTCCCTGCCTAAAC
>VYXD01016280.1:59420-71380 GCA_013397195.1 Hylia prasina
ATCCTGAGCCTCGCACGGCCCTTCCCGCACGGACACCGCAGGTGAGCGGGGCGGGGGCGGCGGTGAGGCGGAGACCAGTGACCCCAGCGTCGGGGCGGGATCAGGGCTCTCCGGACTCCCCATTATGTCCCGTGTGCGACACAAAACGGAGTCTCCGGGTGTGCCTTCGCCGGTGCTGATGCAGCGCTGGGATGCAGGTGCTTCTCTGGGAGGGGCACAAATCTTGGGTGTTGCAGGCTATGCGTAAAGGGAAAAAATCGGGCGAAAAAGGCACTGTTTTGAGAAGAGCACCCTTCAGCAGAAGACCCCTAGTTTTCGAACAGGCAGTTAATGTTCCGGAGTTTTAAAAAGCTCTAAATTACTTAGTTTCCCCCGTGCTGAGTATTCCAGGTGACAACTGGTGAATGATCTCCCTGTTCTGACTCCATCCAAGGGCACACGAGGTGGCCAGCAAAGACAGTGATGGACAGGAAAGAAAAAGCAACAAACACGTCCGTGTTTGCGGGTGGACCTTCTGAATCAGCACACTTATATTTGATCCCTCCTCAAAAGTATAATTCTGGCCATGTGACTTTTTTTAAGCTGCTTGTGTCCGTCGATGGTCTTGTGTCCATCGATGCTGTTGCGTTGCTGTTGGAAAATAAACATCAGCACAGGAACTTCTGTGTGTGTGCCTTGGATGTGCAGCCTTTCTCTACATCTTACTTTTTTTTTTTTTCGTGAGGAAAAGTCAAGATATTGCCGAGGGTCACTTATGCAGTCTTGAAATGAATCTTCTAGGGTACAACTCCTGTTCTGTTAATGAAAATTTAAGAAGAAATCACCCCTGGCTCTTGCCTACTTGTCTTGTTGAGCACCACATTGTTTTGCCAGCAGCTCCAGTGTTTCTGTGGAAGGTTACCCAGTTATGTGAGCAGTGTATCAGAGGGGACAGCAGGTTATTATTGTAATCAGATTTTTTTTTGCAAACCAGGATTAAATGTTTAACTCGTGGGTGTGAGGTGACCCCCGTTGACCACTTTCCAGCACAGCTGCCTGTGACATGGTGGTGCTGAGGTCAGCTCTGTGGCAGGATTTTCACTGCTTTGCTTTGTCCTCCAGACTGCTGTCTTTGATCCTGTGCCCATGTGGTGGTGGTGGTAAAGTCAGACCAGTTTCTGTACGTCTGTGTTTCACCTTTTGTCTTCACAGCCTGGTTCACTGCAGCCCGACCAGGACTTCAACCACAGAATCATACAACAATTGGGTTGGAAGGGCACCTTGTCTAGTTCCATCCCTTGCCATGAGCAGGGACACCTTCCACTATCCCAGGCTGCTCCAAGCCCCAGTGTCCAACCTGGCCTTGGACACTGCCAGGGATCCAGGGGCAGCCACAGCTTCTTTGGGCACCCTGTGCCAGGGCCTCCCCACCCTCACAGGGAATAATCCCACCTTCTGCTACTGTCTTTCACTTTGAACCCACTCCTCTTTCTCCCTCACTGCGGACTCTCATAAATAGTCTTGTCTCACCTTCACTGTAATCCCCTTCAGAACTGGAAGGCCACAGTTAGGTCACCATGCAGCCTTCTCTTCTCCAGGCTGAACAATCCCAATTCACTCAGCCTTTCCTCACAGCAGAGCTGCTCTATCCCTGTGATCAACATGGTGGCCCATGCAGCGGTCTCTTCTGTTTTGCAGGATCATGGATTTCCCAGGGCACTTTGAACAAGTCTTCCAGCAGCTCAACTACCAGAGGCTCCATGGGCAGCTGTGTGACTGCGTCATCGTGGTGGGAAACAGGCACTTCAAGGCGCACCGCTCCGTGCTGGCCGCCTGCAGCACGCACTTCCGCGCGCTCTTCACCGTGGCCGAGGGCGACCAGACCATGAACATGATCCAGCTGGACAGTGAGGTGGTGACGGCCGAGGCCTTCGCCGCGCTCATCGACATGATGTACACGTCCACGCTCATGCTGGGGGAGAGCAACGTGATGGACGTGCTGCTGGCCGCCTCCCACCTGCACCTCAACTCCGTGGTGAAGGCCTGCAAGCACTACCTGACGACGCGGACGCTGCCGCTGTCGCCGCCGAGCGAGCGTGCGCAGGAGCAGAGCGCGCGGCTGCAGCGCTCCTTCATGCTGCAGCAGCTGGGGCTCAGCATCGTCAGCTCGGCGCTGGGCTCCTCGCAGGGCGCCGAGGAGCCGCCCGGCGCCATGGGCCCGGCCCTGCGGGGCGGGCTGGAGCAGCGCGCCGCCTTCCCCATCCGCCGCCTGCACAAGCGCAAGCAGTCCTCCGAGGAGCGCGCCCGCCAGCGCATCCGGCCCGCCATGGAAGAGCCCGTGTCCGACGTGGCCGCCGAGAGCGGGCAGCCCGTCGTCCACTCGCATGAGGATTTCTTCTCTCCGGACTCGCTGAAGATTGTGGACAACTCAAAGGCCGACACTGTCGCTGATAACCAGGAGGACAACACAATCATGTTCGACCAGTCTTTTGGTGCTCAGGAGGATGCTCAAGTGCCCAGCCAGTCAGATAACGGTGGAGGAAACATTTCCCAGATGTCCATGGCGTCCCAGACCACACAAGTGGAAACCAGTTTCGACCAGGAGGCTGCTGCTGAGAAGAGCAACTTCCCATGTGAAAATCCAGAGGTCAGCCTAAATGAGAAGGAGCACATGAGAGTGGTGGTGAAGTCTGAGCCCCTGAGCTCCCCAGAGCCTCAGGATGAGGTGAGCGATGTCACCTCGCAGGCAGAGGGCAGTGAGTCCGTGGAGGTGGAAGGAGGAGTCGTGAGCGCAGAGAAGATAGAGCTGAGTCCTGAGAGCAGTGACCGCAGCTTCTCGGACCCTCAGTCCAGCACTGATAGGGTGGGAGACATCCACATTATGGAGGTGTCCAACAACCTGGAACACAAGTCTTCTTTCAGCATTTCAAATTTTTTGAATAAAAACAGGGGAGGTGGCTTTGGTGGCAGCCAAAACAATGACGACAACATTCCCAACACCACCAGTGACTGCAGGATGGACAGCGATGCCTCTTACCTGATGAGCCCAGAGTCAGGGCCCGCCAGTGGCCACTCATCTGCTGCCGTCTCCCACGTCGAGAACCCGTTCAGTGAGCCCACGGACTCCCACTTCGTGAGGCCCATGCAGGATGTGATGGGTCTGCCATGCGTGCAGACCTCCGGGTACCGAGCAGCAGAGCAGTTCAGCATGGATTTCCCACGCTCGGGCCTGGGCCTGCACTCACTGTCTCGGGCCATGATGGGCTCAGTGAGAGGTGGAGCTGGTGGCTTTCCTGGCTACCGCCGCATCGCCCCCAAGATGCCTGTGGTGACCTCTGTGCGGGGCTCGCAGCTGCAGGAGAGCTCGTCCGGGTCCCAGCTGATGATGAACGGGAGCACTTCTTTCGAGAGCGGGCACCTGTCACAGCCGGGCCCGCCGCAGCTGACCAGGGCATCCGCTGATGTCCTGTCCAAGTGCAAGAAGGCTCTGTCGGAGCACAATGTGCTGGTGGTGGAGGGCGCGCGCAAGTACGCCTGCAAGATCTGCTGCAAGACCTTCCTGACGCTCACGGACTGCAAGAAGCACATCCGTGTGCACACAGGGGAGAAGCCCTACGCCTGCCTCAAGTGCGGCAAGCGCTTCAGCCAGTCCAGCCACCTCTACAAACACTCTAAAACCACCTGCCTTAGGTGGCAGAGCAGCAACCTGCCCAGCAGTTTGCTGTAACCTGCTGCCCCGGGCCCGGAGGAGCCTCGCTGGCGGCGGGGACGCTCCGGCAGGCGGGCAGACACCGGCGTGCCACGGTGCCACACACAGTCTTGGCTCTGCCATTGGGGATATCCGGTACCTACCTCGCGGGTGTCGCCGCCGGGAGCCGCGCGGCGGGGATGGGGATGTGACCCCCACGGCGAAGCAGCCCCTTTGCAGGGCAGAGGGGTGACAGCACGGGGGTCTCCTGAAATAGCACGGTTTGAGAACAAGAAACTGACGTGCACATTTCTTTTCTTTTTTTTTCCTCTCTAAAGCATTTTGTAACAGTGAAAGCATTTAAATGATTACTGTAACATGAGTTGCTGCATTATGTGAGCACAGTGGTGCAGACCCCTTACCTTTAAAAGAGAAAAACAGCTTAGGCTGCACCTGTCTGACATAATGCTTTAAAATACGCTACTTATGACAATAGTTCTAGGATTATGAATGTATGTTTGGCTGTTTTGTAGTAAAGGACACTGTGTAATCAAGGTGCTTAAATTAAATCCCAGACAAGTAACTTTTGGACTGCCAGGTGTACATATAACTTTAATACAGCAAGATCTGGATGTTTGGCTGGTTATTTTTTTTCCGTAGAAACGAGTATTAAGTGGTAAGTGAAGTACTGTCTCTTGTTTGTGCTATTCCTAGCAGTATTTTAACCAGTTTGTATCTCTTATGTTACAATTCTATATACGCAGAAGTTTGAACAGAGCTTGTCTTTGTCTGTTGTTCTGAGGAAGAGGGAATTTGTGATGGCTTTTTTTGCCACGTAGGACAGTATTTCGCTGTTCCCAGATGCCCACAGTCCATCTGGTCCCCGTTATGGCGTGAGCACATTGTTTTTTTCTCTTATCTCCAGGCTTTAATTTCCTGCCCTGTGTCCTTAGTGACTTCCCTTTGCAGCTGTGGATCTGTCCTTGGATCAAATCGCTCCTAGCTCAGGAGCAATCCTCGTTTGCCATATTGCACAGAATCATAGAGTATGCTGAGTTGGAAGGGAACCCTCAGGATCATTGTGTCCAGCTCCTGGCCTTGCAGAGGATACCCCAACAATCCCATCTTGTGCCTGAGAGCAATGTGCAAACGCTTCTTTACCTCAGGCGGCCTTGGAGTTGTGACCCTGTCCCTTGGGAGCTTGTTCAGTGCCAGACCACCCTCTGGGTGAAAAACCTTTCCTGATAGCCAACCTAAACCTCCCCTAATTCAGCTTCAGCCTTTTTTTTAGTCCTGTCACTGGTCACGAGAGTGAAGAGATCTGTACCTGCCCTTCTGCTGCTCCTCAGGAGGATGTTGAAGACGCCAGTGAGGTCTAACCTCGGTCTCCTCCATGCTGAGCAAACCAGGTGCCCTCAGCTGCTTCTCAGAAAGCTTCCTTTCCAGACCCCCCACCAACCTCATGGCCTCCTTTGGACATTCTCTTAACAGCTGAATGTCGTTTATATGATGGTGCTCAAAATTGCCCACAGCACTTGAGGTGAGGCCACCCCAGTGCAGAGCAGAGCAGGGCAGGACAATCTCCTCCCTCACCTGGCTGGTGATACCCCCCAGAACATGACTGGCCCTCCTGGCTGCCAGGGCACTGCTGGCTCATATTCTGTAAAACGTCCTTGTCAAATCCAGGCCTTCCACTTAAGCTAGTGTCATAAAAGTACTTTTCCCCCATACATTTAAAAACAGCTAATGGTAACTTTAAAAAATGGCACTGTACAGGTGCAGCGGAAATTTGTCATTCTTCATGTGAGTCATGTAAATCTCTTTCTAATTTCCTCTTCTTTGGTGTCACCTTAATTTAACATTGCTTGCAGTCTCCTTTCTTCCTTGTCAAAGGTGCACATGAACTGGTGCTCAGCATTCTTAGGCTTTAAAATAAACTTTCAGAGCACTTCTGCTGATGATAAATGCTGCTCAGCTGAGCAGAGGCTGGGTCAGGGCTGCAGAGTGTCCTTCTGCTCAGGTGGGACAGAGGATTCCCTGCACCTGCCCTGTCAGCATGTCATTTGCACCTTGACTGTCTGAGGAATGCAGAAACAGGAGATGGTTGGATTAATTCCTTTAAAATGTTAATATTTTGTTATAGGGTTTACTTAATGGTCATATTTCTGGCTCTTAATTTTTTTTAGGCATTATAATAACACTTTTTTTAAAGCAGTGGGATATGCTGTGTTTTGTTTTTAAATAATTTCAGTATTGGGGACTAACAGCATTGAGCTGCATAAACACTCTCCCAAACAACAATAAAATGCAGTATTTTGTACTTTAGTATTTTATTGTGTTGCTTTATTAAGTAACACTCTGTTTCATCTTCATTGCATTTCTAGTGTTTTGCTTTTTAAAATCAAGGCTTGGTTTTTTTTTCATTTTCTGTTTCATGTAGCACATCCAAATTTGTTGAATTGTTACAATGTTTTGTGCAAGGAGACTAATTAGGAACTAATATGAGCAGATAAATGCTTAACTAGACTTTGAACTGTTTTTATAAAAATTTTAATGTGGAATATCAGTGCAGGAGGATTTCTGTATTCTTTCTTTGAGAAAAATGTTCGTCCGGAGCATTTTTGGAAGCAGCAGCTTTAAAATTCATTGTCAGTTGATGTGCAGAGGGGCAGTTGCAGGCCTGGAGCCTGCAGGTGCCTCATGGCTGAGTCTTCCTGAACGAAGCAATAAATTCCTGGGAATAGCATAAATAAACACCTGGGGCCTGAGCTGCCTGCTCTAGTGGAGGGTGTCTCACCCCACAGCCTGGAGAGCTTATGCCACTGAATTGCGCTCATTATTGAACTTTGCAAGTGGGATCTCGCATGGGGGTGTTGGGGTGTCTGTTCTGAAACACCTGGAAATAAACCCTACTTTTTTGTGTTGCTGTGTCTGACTGGCTTCACTGGTTTGGTGCTCTCCACACCAGCCTGTACAGAAAAAACTGTGACTTCAAAAGGGATCGTAAAAACCTGGCCTTGGTATAATCTCTTGTCCCCAGTAGAGTTCTTTGTAAGAACTTACTTTTGTTAATGAAATAGTATCTCACAGCACCTGTAAAATTCATGATCCATGGTCACTGCTGCTCTCTGAATTCCTTGTGGGAGGATGTCACAGGTGCAGGAGGTGCTTGTCTCGAAGGACTTCTGAGATGGACACCTGAGCCCAGTGCTCCAGTCCCTGTGGTAGCTGATTTACCTATTTCTAGGTATCTATTTCTTAATGCACCTGGGGAATCTGACGCACCTGCTCAGACCCCAGGTCATTCCCTGTCATCTTCAGGGACCACAGGAACCTCTCGGATATTCAGTCACCATCCTTCAGTGTCACAGCAGCTCCACCAGCAGCAGAATCTTCAGTGTCAGCACTAAGGAATCTTGGAGACTAGTGAGCTCCCCCACTGGACTCATGCCCTAGGTTTTCACAGCCAAAGTCATTCCCCATTTCTACTGGGTAGTTTGGAAGCTCCCCAGCCAGCTGGGATGCCCAGAACATATACCCTTCCTCCCCACCACCATGGCCACAAGTCTTTCCTGCTCAGTCCAGGTGACAAACCTCTAGAACTATGACAGGCCAGCACAAGGCATTCAGGCAATCTGGTGAATCAAAATTTATTGATAAATGTGTCAGAATTCCTCCCAGGTGTGACACAGGGCAACTTCCAACAGCCATTGCTGCTATCAGAGTGCTTCATTGAGGACCCAAGGAATGCCAGCAGAGTCCAGCACAAGGGACGCTTTCTGTGGGACAGGAAGAGACACAGAGTGTGCTCCTGTCACAGGCTTTGTGCCCTGGCTCCCTCCTCACACCAGGATATTTCCTTCCTGCCCATTGCATGTTCCTTGCCCCCTCGTGCTGCCATCCCCAAAAAGCACCGGTTCCCTGTCTGTCCCCTGCTAGGGTGAAGGAACGGGGGAGAAGGCACGGATGGCTGCAGGGCAGTGGGGCTTGTCCTGGGGCAGAGAGGTGGGAAAATCCCATCTCAGCGGGGTGGGTCAGCCACTGGAGCCACTGTTCAACCTGGACATGCCAGAGGGGCTCCTGTGTCCTCCTCTGTGGGCCTGGACACCGTGGAGTGGTGTGATGGGACTGGGAGGAAGAGGAGGGAGGAGGATGGCTGATGGAGAGCCACAGCTCAAAAGGAACCCGAGTCCAGGTGTGCTCTTCAGCATGTTCCCTGGCATGACTGTGAACACTCAGAGCTGGAAGGAGGCTGGCTTAAGACTGGTGAGAGCGACCTCCACATCACACTGCAGAGATGTCTGTGGGGTGGCTGGGGTGGGTAGCACTGCATGGCTGTGACTGGTCTGTGACTGGGCTGTCCTGTCTGCCACATGGTCACTGATGATGGGAGGGCACATGGGGAGGGACCATGGCAAGGCCAGTGCACACCCCGGGGGCAGATTCACCCCCATCCTGCAGGATGGGCCAGCTGAACCCCAGGCTTGTCAAAGCTGTGGCTGCCCACACCCTGAAAGTGCCCAAGGCTTGGACCAGTGCGGGATAGTGGAAGGTGTCTCTGCCCATGGCAGGTGGGGTGGAATGAGATGATCCATGAGGTCCCTTCCATCATTCTGTGATCAGTGGCACTGAGAAGTGGGGTCCAGGTTCCAGCCCCCATTTATGGAAGTGGGACAGTGGCTGCACAACACCTGAAGCCCCAAAGGCCTCGAGATGTGCTCTCGTGGCAGCTGGAGGCTCAGGCTCTCCTCTGCACCAACAAATGTCACTGCACATCTGAGAAACATGAGGGGAGCTGCAGCCAGAACCTACAAAGGGGTAGCAGGACCTCCCAGTGAATTTGTTTGCCATACACTCTGGAGCTGTGCCTGGAATTGGTTATGCATACAAAAGGCAGAGCTGGAGGTTCCTGGGGGGCCTGTTTTGTGCTTTTCTTTAGACCCCTCAAGCAGAAGATCATGTGGTGCCACTGATTCCATAAGACCATTTGATGTGTGGGCTGGCAGCAGCTCCTGTGGCAGCAGCAGCCTGCAGGGACAAAGCCGGTACGTCTCCTCTTTTCCTGGCTACAAGCCCAGGTAAGGCACTCCTGGCCTCTCACTGTGACCAGGAGCCAGGTTTTGAGGACTGATGATGCTGCAGCAGCTCCCTCATGGTAGTTCCAGCACGGCAAGCACTCCCCACAGTCCAGGGCCAACCCCTCTGGCACCTGCAGTGTGCTCCACCACATTCCCTGTTCTCAAATAACACGAGCACGACACAGACACATTGGCTGCTACTCTTTAATGGCTCCTGGCAACCACAGGGGAGGGGACAAGGCTGGCCCTCAGCATGGCGTCCATCCCACGGCGCTGCTGGAGCAGGGCCTGGCCATCACAGCTTCAGCTCGTGGGGCATGGGCTCCCCTCGGAGCCCGGCCAGCAGGTTGTTGGCTGCCAGCACTGCCATGGTGCTCCTCGTGGCATACGTGGCACTCCCGATGTGTGGCAGGATCACTGCAGGGACAGGGAGGGACAGTGCTCACCTCTCACCTTCACACACGCCCAACAGCCCCTTTCAGGGCTTTCAGGTACAGTATCCATGTAGATGTTATTTGTGTATTAATAAATATGTAATATTACTGTTACAAGTAATGTATTCAATAAATACACATGTATGAATTATGTCCTGCCTGGTCTTGTTTCAGAGCTTTCAAACCTTCAAGTCCTGCAAATATTTTCAGAAAGTCTCTGCTCTGATCACTCCTCACACTGTCTACTTTGAGAAACAATGCACACAAATAAAAAATGAGTTTTATCAAAAAAGATAAAACAACAGCTACAGGTTTGTATTTTAGAAACAGTCACTCAGTTGCGGGCACTTCCAAATTTTCATGGATGTCCCTATGGTTTCTCTTTGGAACAACTTTTCCTACTCCAGAAATCCACTCTCCCTGGAGGGGGGGTATCCTGTGTGACACCGGCCAAGCAAGCTCCTTACTTAGCCATCCTTGTTCACCTGCATCATCCTCCTCCAGAGGAGACAGGTCTCAGTCCTGGACCGGCACCTCCCAATGCCTGGAACTATGCAGGTAACAGGCTGCCCATGCTCACGGCAGCCAGGCCAGCCCAGCAGCGCTCCCAAGATCAAGACTCCTCCAGACAAACTCAGCAGCCCACTTTTAGCCAGTGGGAAACTTTTCTAGCACAGTATGTGCCCAGGAGCCCACAGAATACCTGAGCTGGACAGGGCCTGAGCTGGGAAATGGTTTCTCATTTGCCCACCTGCTGATACCAGATCCCCCATGAATTTCACACACTGAATGTAGAACCATCATGAAGGAACTAAAACTGAGCTTATCTCAGTGGCTGTCTTGAAAATTAAAACAGCTCCCACACTTGTTTGACATCATGTTGAGTTTTTACCCCACAGCAGCTCCCTGCATTGTGCAGTAGCCCACCTAAATACACCTGATCTGCCTGTCCTGTGCTCTGGTGCCCACTGCCACCAGTAGAATAATGGGCACCAGGGCCCCTGTCACACCTGTCACTGGGCCCCCAGGGCAGCACCTGCTGGAGGAGGGGTCTGACCCCTCTCCCAGACACTCACCGCAGTTCTTGAGGGACAGCAGGGGGTGGTCAGTAGGCAGTGGCTCTGGTGTGGTGACATCCAGGCCGGCGGCTGCAATCTGGCCATGGACCAATGCATCGTACAGGTCCTCCTGGTTCACCACAGCCCCCCTGCAAACATGAGGGGTGAGAGGCTGGCAGCACTGCTGAGGGGTCCCACAGGCTCCCAGGGCACAGAGGGAATGGGTCCCCAGGGCTGCCTAAGCAGAGGCACAACCTCTCTGGATGTGCCTGAACCTCCCAGCAGTGAGCTGCTCCTCTTCCAGCTGCCCACGGTGTGGGGAAGAGCTGGATGCTCCCTGAATAATTTATCCTGCCTTTGGCTCAATCCCAAGGGGCCTTTGGGCCAATGTTCCCAGTGGCTGCAGCCATGAAGGCTGTATGTGCTGTCTGAACTCACTGCCCAGCAGATCACCCTACACTCACAGTGTGTAAGGGCAACAGCCACTCTCCCAGGCATGGGTCTGAGCTGCCAGTACCTGCTTGTGTTGACAAACACAGAAGTCTTCTTCATCCTGCCAAAGAAGTCCTTGTTGCACATCCCCTGGGTAGCTGGCGTCAGGGCACAAGTCACCACTACGAAGTCCGACTCTTCAGCCAGCCTTGTGAGCGGGACTGAGGGAAGAAACAAGGAAACATCCCACTGCAGCCAACACCTTCCCTCCGCAGAACTCCGGGGGCAGCTGCAGTCCCTCCTGTCCTCCCAGCAGGACACCTCAGGACTCAGTCCATGGGGACAGTCCATAAGACCCTCTGGAGCAGCTGTCACATTCTGCCTCTGTTCACTGTGTCCAGCTTCCTTGTGGGAATGAAACTGACAGAAAATCACCAATGCACGGACACAGGGAAGGGGAAGAGTGGCAGGATCAGCTGCAGCCTGGAGTTCTCACAGTGGTCTGATGAGGCCCTGCATGTCCAGCCTTCGCCTGGCTCAGAGGAGGCAGGGTCCTCCCTGTCACCCCCCCACTGCCTTGTGGGGCATGTCTGGGACATGGCACTCCCTCCCCTGCTGCCCCCTCACACTGGGTATGCCCAGGAGCCCCCAGATTCCCCAGATTCCCCAGTTTGTCACCTGCAGGGTGTGCCCTCCCTTCACTGGCCCACCCTGCAGGTGACAAACCCTGTGAGCGGCCCCGCTGGAGCTGTCCCTGCCATAGTGCTTCATGACTGACACCACCCCTGCCCTGGTGCCATCCTTACCAAACTCAGCCCCAAACTCGGCCGCACTCTCCGGCTTTGGGCCACTGCCAGTGTACAGAAACTTCCTGACCCCAAATGGCTTCAGGCGCCGGGCAACCGCCTGTCCTAAGAGTGAGGGAGAAAGGTGTTGGGCTGCTGTGGCTCCACAACACATGTGGGGACCAGCATGTGAAGCCACTGAAGGCCTGCTGCAGTGGGATCACTCCTTCCTGACTGTGGGGTGGGGATTTGCTGTGGAAAAGGGCCAATGGACACTGACCCCGTGACTACCCTTGGGAGCACACTGCCCTGGGGAGCAAGGACAGGAATGACTGCTGGCTGGCAAAGTCCACAGCTGGACGGAGTGTAGTGTGGACTTTGCCACTGCATTTGTTTGACTGAGGACCACGAGGAGGTACAGACTGCTGCAGGGGTTGGAGGTGGTGGAAGCACATCAGCACCTGAGGCTTTAAGGCTGAGGCTGACGAGCCAGTACAGCTGCTGGG